>APFE030282170.1:5958-111629 GCA_000404065.3 Pinus taeda
GATGTGTTACAAGATCATTCCTATATCAGAGCAGTAGTTAGTTTTCTAGTCAGTTTTCAGTCTCTTAGTCAGTTTTTATCTGAGTATGGGAATGCCTACCTCAGCGATTATATGATCTCATATATATATTTTGCATTGAATGTTTTTACAGGTTCCAACCGAGCTCTCCGCAAGATGATCCTCGAAATTATAAAGCACTTCACTCTTCCTATATGATAAATGAAAAATCCCCATATACTACAGACTTCGCACTTTAGGGGGCAATCTGTTACACAAAAATATCGTCACCTTAATTATTTGCAGTCGGTGTAGGCCTATCATCACCTATACCAACTTCCGAAGCAAGTCTTAATCCTCAGCTCTTCAAAACAAGCTTGAGAAATGAGAGAAAGACATCAAAAATCAATGTAACTCTAGTTCCGCACTTTCTCTTACTTTTGCCTGCGGGCCCACATCTTTTGTTTAAGTTATCTGCGTACTTATACGCTCTGTATGTAAAGGGGAGGGTGCGTACCCCTGTAAAAGTCAAAAGGTGCAATATTTATCTTAAAAAACTCATCTTGGGTTAATTCTAGAGTTTTCTAGAAGCATTTGTTACGTTGATTGTTCGCTCCAAGTGGTTCATGCATCCCATCATAGGAGGAACTAATCCCTTGTTGAGAGGAGCTATCCCTTTGAAGGAGGACTCTATCCCTTTGAAGGAGGAGCTGGTAACTGATCTCCATTGCACTATAAATTGAGGCATTGGGTCAGTGGCCAGGGAGGTTAGAAGCTGAACTTTTGAGGGTAAATGCTAGTGAAATCAAGACTTCCTATTTGAGCTTAAGAGGAGAGATCACATACCTTTTTGGCCCCATTAGGGAGTGAGTGAAGCTTGTCAAAGTAGAGGAGACTTCTTGTTGGACCCTGGAAGGAGCTTGTACAGCGTCAAGGCAAAGGTTGTAAGGTTCTTCTCCTTTTGAATTAATACAATCAAGCTCATTTTTCTCAACAAGTATCTCATGTTATTTGTTTCATGGACTCCTTGACTTTCATGTTAAATATGTTTTATAATACTGGTTATTCAGGTGCTATTTAATCGTTTGCCTTGTTTGTGTTTTCAGGTTTGTGACAAAGGAACTTACTTGGATCAAAGGAGCGAAGGCATCTCCAAACTTGCGTTGGACATGAGGTAGGCCTTAAACACATTTGTTTGCCATTATTTATAAAGCACATTTAGAGAAAGATAGTGTCTGGTTGGTTTGTTTGTCATTAGGTCTTCTTTAGATTCTAGGAAGGTCTGTCTTGTCCGCAAGATCGACTCATTCCGCGTGACAATATTGCTTGGAAGACCTTGGCAATATGGCAAAGGAGCCATGCACCATGGAAAAAGAAACACCTACAAGTTTGGAAAGGATGGTGTCAATCATACGTTGCTGCCTCTGTAAGAAGAAGATGTAGAAGGAAAGAAGACTGATCCAAAAACTCTGTTATTAGGAGGAAAGGAATACTTGAAGCAGATTAGAGAGAATGAGGTAAATTTTGTTGTAATTTGCAAGCCCAAGGTAATAATGACTTCTACTAAAATTTCTAATTTACCCATTGAAATTCAAGAAATGTTGGAGAAATTTTGTGATATTATTGTTGATGATTTTCCAAATGAGTTGCCACCCATTAGAAGAATTAGCCATCATATAGATTTGATTCCCGGAGCAAGTCTACCTAACAAAGTAGCTTATAGAATGACTCCTACAGAAAATGAAGAGGTTAGGAAGTAGGTGCAAGAATTGCTTGACAAAGGACTGATCAGAGAAAGCTTGAGTCCTTATGTAGTGCCAATAGTGTTGAGTCCAAAGAAAGATGGAGGCTGGAGAATTTGTACAGGTTCAAGAGCCATCAATAAAATTACAATCAGGTATAAATTTCTTTTACCTCGAATTGAATATTTAATGGATTTCTTGAGTGGAGCAAAGTATTTTTCAAAACTAGATCTTAAAAGTGGGTATCATAAGATAAGGATAAGAGAAGGGGACGAGTGGAAAACCACTTTTAAGACAAATGAGGGATTGTATGAGTGAAGAGTAATGCCTTTTGGGTTGTAAAATGCATCAAGTACATTCATGAGACTCATGAATGAAGTTTTTAGAGATTTTATTGGTAAATTTGTAATAGTATATCTGGACGATATATTAATTTACAAAAGGTCTAAGGAGGAGCATATGAGGCATTTGAATTATGTCTTACAAAGGCTGCAGTAGGAGAAATTATTGTTGAATTTGAAGAAGTGTTCATTCATGAAGGAAGAGCTAGTATACTTGGGTTTTGTTATTTCTACTAAAGGGCTGAAGATGGATCCAGAGAAGATCAAGGCAATCATGGAGTGGCCTTCACGCAAGAGTGTTTTTGAGGTAAGAAGTTTTCATGGTCTCGCTAGCTTTTATAGAAAATTCATCAAGAATTTTAGTAAGATTAATGCACCTACTATTGAGACCATAAAGAATGACAAGTGGCCATTTAGATGGACTGCTAAAGCAGAAAAAAATTTCAGTTGTTAAAGAAAAAAATCACTGAAAAGCCTATTTTGGTTTTACCTAATTTTAGTAAGCCTTTCCAAGTGAAGTGTGATGGCAGCAGAGAAGCAATTGGAGGTGTTTTAAGCCAGGAAGATAGACCTATAGCCTACTTTAGTGAAAAGCTAAATGATTCCAAAATTAAGTATTCTTCTTATGATAAGGAGTTCTACGCAATTATACAGTCATTAAAAAAATGGAGGCATTATCTAATGTCAAAAGAATTTATCCTTTACTCAGATAACCATGCACTGCAATATATTATGCAACAACCAAAGCTTAGCTGGAAACATGCCAAATCGGTGGAGTATCTTCAAGGTTTCCATTTTGTTTTTAAGCATATAAATGGCCAATCAAACAAAGTTGCAGATGCCTTAAGTAGGAGGAATGCATTATTTCAAAAGAGTCAAATCTAAGTGTTGGGTTTTGATTTTCTTAAAGAATTATATGAAATAGATCCAAATTTAAAGAGGCATTTGAAGCTTGTAAAACTCCTGTTTTGATGGATAGGAGTAAATGGTTGGATTACTTCTTACAAGATGGACTATTGTTTGAGAAAAATCAGTTGTGCATACCAAACTGTTCTATGAGGGAGAACTTAATCAAAGAAAAACATAGTGGAGGACTTGCAGGACATTTTGGCACAGAGAAGATTTTTGAACAGTTGAACAAATTTTATTTCTAGCCGAAAATGAAATCTGAAGTGGAGAAGTATGTAAAAACTTGCAAACTCTGTCAACATGCAAAGGGAAGGAGCCAAAACACAGGCTTGTATATTCCATTACCAATTCCAAATAGGCCTTGGGATATGGTAAGTATAGATTTTGTTTTGGGCTTACGAAAGACTCAAAGAGGTAATGATTCAATTTTTGTTGGCACACTTTATTCCATCTTATAAGACTAGTGATGCTTCTCACATTGCTAATTTGTTTTTTAAGGAGGTTATATGATTGCATGGGTTGCCTAAGAGTATTGTCTCAGACATGGATTCAAAATTTGTTGGACATTTCTGGAGGACATTATGGAAGAAGCTGGGAACTAAATTAAGTTTCAGTTCTACCTATCATCCACAAACAGATGGACATACTAAAGTTATGAACATGAGTTTAGGAAATTTTTAAGGAGCCTTACTGCAAAACATCCAAAGCAATGGGATCAAGTGTTAGAACAAGCTGAATATGAATATAATGACTCACCTAATAGGACTAGAGGAAAAAGTCCATTCCATATTTTTTATGGAATGAATCCAAGAGGAGTATCTGAGTTTAGAAACTTAGGGAAAGAAGAGATGAGAAGTGCAGAGGGTGAAGATTTTGCTTCAAAAATGCAAGCAATACATGAACAAGTGAAACAACAGTTGCAAGATAGCAACATCAAGTACAAAACTAGAGAAAACATGAGAAGAAGAAAGGTGAACTTTGTAGTTGGAGATCTGGTTTTAGCACGTCTCAGAAAGGAGAGGTTTCCAAAGAGGGAGTATAACAAATTGTAGTTAAAAAAAATTAGACCGTGCAGAGTGTTGAGAAAATTTTCTGCAAATGCCTATGAGATTGATTTACCCCCTGACGTTGGAATATCACCAATTTTTAATGTTGCAGACCTATACAAATATGAAGGTGAAACTGCAGATGATACAACAGAAGATCAAGAGACCCAAGAGATTGACTAGGTAAAACAATTACCCATAGCAAAGAATTTGTAGCAGAAAGAATTCTAGACAAGAAGGTGTTTAACAAAACAAGGGGACAAGAATACTTCCAATATTTGGTAAAATGGAAGGATCAGCCAACCACTCAAGGTACTTGGGTTACAAAAGACATGCTACAGAAAGTGGCAGTTCTGTAGATGAACTCATGGACACGAGCCCATGAAGAATTTTTTCCTTAGGAGTCTGATGCAGGAGCATGAGACTTGGAGGGAAAATATTAAAAATTATTCCACAAATCCAAAAAAAATTCTATAGGCAAAGGAGTGGGGTCCTTTAGCCAGCAATTTCCGTGTTTTTTCCAGTTTAAGATAAGGATAGAATTAAGAATAAATCATGTTGTAATAATCGGTTATGGATAAGTTGTAACAAGCTTTATGCATAATTACTTTAAATCGATATAAAATGCATGATTTTGTATAGATAAGGACCGAGACAGCTTATCTATTATTTATAAAATGAAATAATGGAACGCTGTGAGTTAGAGAGTGCTCGAAAGCATTATCACCTGGAAAAAAACTCTCTCTATGCATCTGATTGAATGGTTCTTTGTTGACTCATAATTATATGCGTGTATCAGTTTGATGGCTTTCTTCTAAGTCTAAATATCAATGAATTAACCTAATTTCCAATAAATATTTTGGCTGGAGCCCTTAGATTTTGTTTTCCATTCATATCAGTGAGTCTGGCTCTTTAATTTCTTTAGCTGAATTCTGCGGGTAAAACTCTATTTTACACAGAGAAATTGAGAAATACTTAGCCAGAACATAGTTCTGGACTTGAAGTTTTATTGCACAGAGACTATACTCTTGTCGGGTTCGAACTCTTTATCGCATCGCTGAGTGGGAGTGGGATAGAGCCGAACCATTGGAACGCTAAACTCCGATAGCATGACACTACTGGAGCTAAAACATTATAGGGAATCTTTAATAACATATCAGATCCGCGATTATTATTGCATCGCAATATTGGAGCGGAGGAGCCTTGTATTAGGAGTGTTGAAATCACCAATTGCAACCTCTGATAACACTACATGTTATCATGTCGGAAGTAGGAGCTTGAAAGGGCCGATATAAAGCGCCGATAGTGTTAATTACATTCAAACTCATAGTTTGAAATATAAAGTGCCGATAGATAATTCTTTAGAATTAACAATATAGTGATAATAAGGCCCAATACTGTATTTTCGTTCCTTTGGAACGAAAGCCCTCCGCCTATGTATATTGCATTTCAAATGCATTTTCACTTGTTTTAAAGCAACGATAGTTTATCTTTATAATTTCTATGGGATTATAATCTCGATAGAGGAAAACATGCCTATGAGGTGATGTGCGATCGATAACAAGGGCTGGGGTAATCAGAGGGAAAATTCATGAAGCAGTCAATCTAACATTAGATGACTGATACACCTGTTGAAGCAGAAAGAGGAATTCAGCCAGAAATTGAACAAATTATATTAGGCTTCCACTGTTTGTCCATATCACCTGCACCCAGGCCAGCACTTTACTGTTGGGCTATGGGGTCAAGTGTTAAGAAAATCGCACTAAATCAAGTTCGAAAGATAGTGTTTATAGGGCAAGGTAGCTAAGTAAATTTAGATCTTTTAGGTAGGAGGGTGAAGTGGTTTTCAATCAAGGTCAATGATAAGTTAAGTGTTCCTCAAACTAGATAATGAGGGAAATGATAGAGGTCAATCGAACTAGGGAGAAATTAAGGATTCCCTACTCTAGATATCAGGAGAAAACATTAAAATGAATAACTGTTTAGGACAGAGTGTACTTAAACAAATTCTGTAATAATATTCCAGTTATTTCATTCAATTTAGATAACATGAAAGCATGTGAAACACTTAAGTAGATAACAATTTGACAAACAGAAAATACTTCACTCAAGTGGCCCAACACATTTTGTAATGCAATCCTCAGTCTAGTCTGCTAACTTGAAAAAATGGTACAATGAACCCTTAGGTTTCATATCAATACAACTATAGAAATGTTAAGCAATCCACACTCTATACTTCGACTTATGAAGTATTTATACAAAAATAGTTACAAAATATCCTAAACTATTTTTAGGATTTATTCAAGGAAAAAGAAATATCTTCATGCAAGCAGATAGAGACAGATATGTAACTACTGCAAGATGTCCCTATTTATTTGGCTTTGCTATCAGATCTTTGCTGCCTTTTCTCCTTTGTTGTTTGTCTTCCACACTGATTGTTCTTTTATTTTGCCTTTTAACTGATACTATTTCATCTAATACTCTTTGACTTAGTTGATATGCTGCTTTTCTTTCACTGGTCTGTATCCACTATTTACCTTGGATTTTAACAGTAAATATTTTAATTTTTCCCAAGTCTCTATATCTAGTAATTTAATATTAACCATTCTTCTATAGACTTCATCAGCTTCTATGTTTTTTGCAAAGGTGGGCTTGTTTACAAAAATACGTTTTACCTCATGCTAGAGGTAAAAGGTGTTCTCAAAAGTTTGGTAAAGAACCTTTCCTATAGGCATCCCTTTCATAGAGGAACTATTAGCTTGCTCCCTTGCCACTTCTCTGATTTTCTTGTTATAGTCTTCATGTGGCATTAACCTGTCATTTGTTACCAAGGGATTTGGCATACCTTTCTGCCTCAAAGCATTAAATTTGACCATGAACCTGCCTATAGCTAGCTCCATGGTTTGGCATTTGTCCTCTAGCTGCATCATCAAGTTCCTCTTGGTGATTACTTTCTTCACCTTTAGTATAGTGTCAGTCCTGTTAGCTATGTCAAGCTCCTGAAATTCATATTTATTCTTTGAATTAAGGAATTGGATTATTCTTGGGGCTTCTTCAGGCATATGTCTGAGTTCAACCTTAGCTATTTGAATTGCTTCACAATCCTCTTTGAATAAATCAGTTTTTTCAAAAATAACTTGTATAGATGGAAAAATATCATTAATAGAGTCAATGATATTGGCCCATAGCTGCTCTTTTTCTTGCGAAAGTGTCTCCTTTAATGTTATTTCCTTTTCCAAGTTCTTTATCCTCTCAATCAACCTGTTTGACTTCTGTACTTGATTTTTATGCATTATTTGAGCTAGTTTCTTTCATCCTATAGAATTCTTATCTATTCTTTAAGTCTATTTATTTCAGTGGTCTGAATGGACATGTCCTCCATCGCATTGACCAGTTTTCCTACTTCATCACTTGGATGAGCTGCTACTGTTGTTGAACCTATTGCTGATGTAGTTGCTGTTGCAGCTGGAAGTGTTGTATCTAGTGGAGCTGTTTGCGCCAATGAAGCTGCCAAACTTGAAGGAACTGTTGTAGTAACTATAGAGATATCAATGGCAGTAGCTATCTCAAGGATGGCTTGTTTTAGTTGTATTAAATTGTCCAATTCATTCTCCATTTCTTTCAATTGAGCATTTTGTTGAAGAATGAGATCCATCATTTGATCCTGCTAGATATGGCTCTCTAGGACCTCCTTGGTCTGTGGATGTTCAGAAGGAGGAAACTTCAGTTGTTTCTTCAAAGAAAAATCATCCCCATTTTTCTTCTTTAGTAGTTTTTCCGCATCCTTGATATCATTTGGATTATATCCAATTTCAATTACCAAGTCTTCCAGTGACTTGATTCTATTATCCTTGGCCTGTGAGGATGCCTTCTCTAGCTTAAGTTGTGTTGTGATGTTGTCTAGAGAACTTTGAAGCTTGTGCACACTCATTGCTTTATTAGTCATTGTAGAGTAAATCATTTCACCTGCCTGCTTATGGAATTCAATTTTATCAATAGGATGAATATCCCTCGCCAAAACTTCAAACTTTGTCTTCCTGTAGTCTACTGATGATCTAGGCTGCTCGACTATAGGCTGCATAAAGGTCATTTACATTTTACCAATTTTAATGTCAAAGGCTGACATTAATCTATTCTGATTGGCAAGTGTTTGTTTGAAGTAGTGGGCATATGTTTTAGCCTTTAATGCCTCATTCCTCAACTTGATTTCTTTGTACTTCTCTTTTATATCTTTCTCTTTATCCACTGGTTTGCTGGATGAAGAGAGTTCAATACTAAGTTGTTTTTCAATAATTTGAGTATTTGAGGTAGAAGGTTGATGAGTATCCTCTGAAACTACTGTACCTTTACTCTTTTCAACCAGTGTGTCAGTATCAATGATTTCAACTATCTCAATGGTGTCCTCTTGCTCAGTTACAAGATTAAGCTTGGGCTTCTTCCTGTAACTGATTTCAAACCTTTCATTTGTAGTATCCATTCCAGAGCTAAAACCTTCTTCCCTGGTTCTTTTTACATTTATGTCCTGCATGGCTAGAGTCTATAGAATGGGACTAATACCCATTTGTTCCTGTAGGGATGGAACCTGCAGAAAGGAACTAGTATCTATCTATTTTTCAAAATCTATTAAGGTATTTTTCAACCACTCTGACTGGTTGGCATATCTCTCAATATCTGGCCTGGACTCATGCATAAAATGGCTTATTTTGAACTTGAGTCTTAACTTGTTTATGACTCCATTAGGGTCATACTACCACATAAAACTGATGTTGAACTTCATTTGTTGTAAATTTTTCTCTGCTTCTTTTCTAACTTCCCTATTATTACAAATAAAAAGGCCCAATTGGTTTTTGATCCTGAACTGAGTTTTCTTCCTAGTTGACAGAAAATTGACCTCATCTAAGTTTATAATCTTCCTGAAATACTCTAATGAAAATATCCTCATGGGGAGATATTTGGGTAGCTTCTAGGGAATGAGTTGGCATCCATATATCCTGATTTCAGTGTGGTCCTGGTATAGATACCAGTCTCCCACTCTACTATTTTTAGACAACTGTAAAACTCTCTTACTCTCATCATTGATCCTGGGTTGATCGCTACTAGTTAGCATGTTTACAACTGGATGAACAAAGGAATCAATTAACTCTTTATAACTAAAAATAGTGGAATATCTTTGGATTAATGGTGTCCAAAAGATGACATAGCTTGGATGGCCCTTAGTGTCTAACTTTTGGATGCTAACTGGAAACCTGTCTTACTGAAAATATAGGAACATGTGAAACAATACTGAAGAGTATTTGAATACTCTTTCATTTGGCAATTTGATAAACTACTCATGGATTCTATCTGCTAAGAACTAAGCAAAGTTGAAAACTGTAGCTGAAGGCTTGCCTAGGCAAAAGTAGAAAGGAAATCAAGTATGACCTCATCTACATGCTCATCAATGGTGTATCCTAGAATACAAGAGAGCATGGTTATAATTTGTCTGGCTCTCTTAGAGAAACTGGTGGCATCATATGGAGGACTATTTGTAGGAGTATGAGACTCTTCTATGATGAAATTCTGAAAGCTTTGAGCTCTCTTGGGAAGGTCCAGCTTTATGTAGAGTTCAAGTAAGGTTTCAATGGAAAGTGGGGTCGCATTTGGGTTTGGCTGGATCTGGAAAATTTGATTTATTGAGTCTGTAGTAATGGTGAATAAAATATCTTGGTCAGGAGAGAATATGGCTCTTTGACTTGTGACATAGCAAGCTTGGCAGAACTGGATGATTTCTGGGAATAGGTATACCCGTGGGAACAAGTATTTGGGAAAATTTGATTCCCATAGGTGAATGTCATCATTCTGGTTTAGGAATTTATCTTTACTCCATTAGGGGAGTTTCAGTAGATGGCTAGGGGAAACAATGTCTTTAATTTGAAAATATCTGTCGGCCAATGGGAGGGGTCAATATCCAGATGAGGGGTTTGCAGGTGTCTTACATCTAGAGTGCTTTGGGAAGCCATAATTTGGTTTATTCAATTGAATTACTTTTTCTCTGGCTTTAGGAGTAAGGTCAAAAGCTCTAGAATAGTGGGGAGGGTAATTATAGTCTGTAGAAAAGCGCTTTTGGATGCACAATAAAGTTTTCTTTAGTCTAGCAATGATTTTAATTAATTTAATTAATTAAGCTTTTGATAATTAATGTGCATAGCCTAAATTACAGGTTCATTCTGGTTATTTCAAGAATACCTAGAAAATGACGATTTGGTGTGTAGACAGGGTTTTGTGGTAGTAGCAGAGGTTTCCGAGGCTTCAATTGTCTATTTGATGGTTCAACTTAGTGTATGCAGCATCTTTTGGTTGCAAAAGGTGGTTAAAATGGTTGCGTAGAGGTTCAAGGTTTCAGAATTGCTTAACAGAGGTTTTTTGCAGTGAAAATGAGTGAAAAGAGTGAAAGGGGGCTTTTTCGGCTTTTTAACCAACAAGGGTTACATTTTGGCACGAGATTTGGTAAATGAATAGTTGGTAGTTTCCCTTTACTTGAGGAGATGGTTTTATGCCATATCGCACCACTTTTGGGTGGAGGGTGGTATTTTTCACGAGCACGCGATATAACCTGGTGCCACCATGTAGCGAAACAATGCTAAGCCAAAACCGTGAATCTCACATGCTTTTGGACCTTTAATTGTCAGATGATGAAACTACGCGATATGGATATGCGTCGTTGGATCTAGAGGTGGGAGATAGGAGGGTTATTGCATGGCGAAGTTGCACGAACGGAGTTGGGATGTGGTTGGTGGGGCCCGTGCTTAAATAATATGGTAGGTTTAATACTTTCTAGGGTTTAGTGAGGGTCAAGAAATTATAGTGGGGGTTTAAGTATATAAAGGGGGACTTTAGGAAAGAACTTAGGATAAAGGGTTTAGTGGGTTTTTAAGGGAAAAAAGGGAAATTAATAAGGGGAGAATGTATTATTTGTGATGGGAATGGGTTTCACACTAGGGAAAGGGGCTTTTACAAGGGAAAATGAAGAGGGAAGGTGTGCTTTGGAACCAAGAAGGGAACAGCATTAGGGGATGAAAATTAATGAAGGGATAATGAGGGGAAATTAATAAACTAAGTATGTGGGGGTGTAGTGAAATGAGGGGAAATTAGTAAATAAGCTTTAGTGAATGTCCTTTCTCTTTGACAATTCTTCCTACACATGAAACATAGGATTAAGCATGATGAATGTGCTTTTGACTTAGCAGCCTCGTGCACTTGCAAAATTTCTTCTACCTATCCTTTATTTACCCTAGCATTTTCTCTTCATCCATTAGATGCATTTGAGCTTGTTGACCCTTTATTTATTTTTCTTTGATAAGTAAACTATCTAATTCTAACCTTATAACTTCCAATGGCTTAGATTATACTGATGAGCTCATTATTATTCTCTACCTAACTACTGATCTACCAAGATTAAATAGTTTGGCTAGATCTTTCTTCTCTATCTATCAACATGAAATTTAAAGCATGAACGAATCAAGATTAAACTATTTGACCATCATGGATTGTGGCATTTTTTGACAAGTAGCACAATGTTATTTTACAAAGTAAAGTGAAAAGTAGTGACATTTGAATTTGAACAATTTTATGATCTATTCTTATCTCCTTTTTTTGGGGGTTCATATTATTTAAATCTTTTTAATCTTTTTATTTCTTTTAGTCCCTTGATTATTCTTTTAGGACTTACCCTCTTTACATTTTTTATTTTTAATATGGGAAAACATTTTGCAAAAAGCAAAAGTATGTACAATAGTAAAAGACTAACCATAGCCAATTCAAAATTATGAATCCCATTATTATAGGACCCTAACAGGAACCATTTGGCTTCATCATGGGTAAGGCATCGACATAACACAGTGTCGACACCACAATGATATAGAGTATCAATGATTATAACATAGTGTCGAGACTAGTGGCATATGAATTGACGACCATAACAAGAAAGTTTGGAACAAAAATAATAAGTTTGGAGATATAGAAGAACATTGCTATACCAAGGATTAGAGGAGATAATGAGGAAAAATGAGTCATCATATAATACATCTATGGAGATGACTTACTGATCAATCTAATGAAATTGAAAAAGAAACTTTGTGAATGCCAGGGATTTCTTGGATTTAAAAAAGGAAAACTCCAAATCAAACTCCTAAAGAATAAAAGTCCACTTGAATTATTTGTCCTAATGATTTGACAAATAAGGATGTGCTTCATAGGGTTGGAGTCATCAATGAAATAAAAAAAAATAACAAGAAATCTCAATTGAAGTTATGGGGCTTGAGTAAAGCTAAATACAACAAAGCCTATTTGAGAGCATTAAAAGAATGTTGGGCTTAGTCATCCCCAATAAAGGGCACTTCTTTTTTCTATAGATGTATGAAGCCTTATGTTGTAGCTCCTAGAGAAAACTCCCGGGTTGAGGAGAGTCCAGTTCATAGGAAATCTTAGACTCTCTTGAAGATAATTCATTATTTCTCAAGAGATAAATGAAAATGATTGTAGATGTGGTTCAATTACCTTTTCTCAAAGGCGGATATAGTATATGTAGAAACAAGACATCATTCCCCAGAATAAATGCTTCATGTTTGGTGGCCGACACATAGAGAATGCAACTTATATTTGTCGTTTCAGCCAATATGTAAAGGAGAAATATAAGGGAGGAACCTAATGCATAGGGCTGGATAAACACATAATCCTATGCAACAAATCCTCGCAAAATTGTGCAATAATAAGGAAATGAAATGCAAAAATTATGGAGTGCGTTTTAAGGTTTAAAGCTCAATATTTCATGCGTAAATTATGTCACAATATAACATATCAAAATCTGTAACCTCACAGGTATTGTCTGCTACAATATAACATAGTAAATCCATGATTTATAAGTGAAACCAACAACTACTACTTACACAATTTTTGAGGAAGATAAACACATATGAAATTACATACAAAGGAAGAGCACATATAGCATATCCCAAATGCTTGGAAATACCAACACTTTTTCATTAATATTCTAGAATGAAAATAGATTGCAAGCCTAGATAGGTGAAATTTGTAAAAGAAATAATAACAGCCTCAGGAATAAGACATTAGAACCAAATTTGGAACCTCCTTTGAAAATGGAGTTTAGAACTCTAGAACACAGACTTCGGAAACTCTGAGAGAAGAAATTTGGAACCCTTTTAATGAGTTTCCTCCCTCTTTTTATAGGGAGAACCAAAGAAAAACAACTTACAAAATATCTCCAAATGTTATAGTTGTCTGGTCTACACATCTGTCTGAGCATGTGAAAATCCTAATGATTACAAAACAAATCTAATTCTCTTCTTGAAAATGCAAAATTTACAAAATAACGAAGCATGAGAAATGTGAGGTGTCATGATGGACACAGTAAAATATCTCCATACTAATTCCTGTGATTTCCTTAGGAAGGCTCGAGCTCCAATTTCTGGATTAGTGGTGGGCTAATGATCTAGCCAAATTTCTGTTATGATATTCCCCCACGATTTCAGGCAAGTTTGCCTGTCAGATTCTTCCCTTAACAACTTGAAATTTCCCCTCTTAGAATTGGTCGTGATCAGGTGTGGTGGTGTTAAAGGTGTTGTATACTTAGCTTCCAACCCATCCATCCCTTTATTTCCTCTGTGGTACACTATCATAACCCAATAAACCTCTTAAGACTTCCATGGTGTAATTTCAAAGTTGAGGTGTATTGTAACTTTAATTAAAATTTCGTTATGAAAATCCAAAATTCTATTGCCTCAAGCCCTCCAGTGCTTAACTCCTTATCACAATTACACCATAGAACTAAGTGCCCTGACCAGTGTCTTAGGCCCTTGGGTTCTGAACCTTTTATGCTCCTATTCAAGGCCTATCTCCCTTTATATTTTTTCTTCTGCCCTTGGTTCCTTTAATTCTTCCACAGCTGGGTTCCACCAACACATTGAAGCTCCTAATTATAAAAAACCTTTTAAAAATGAAATTAGAACACAGTTTTGATATCTCCTTTCTCTTATATTCCTTCTTAGCACTTAGGTGTTCTTCCCACCCTAATCCCTCGGTTCTTTTGAGTTCTTATGACCTGATGCCACGTAACATCGGAGTAGCTCCATCAGAACTTCTTCGAGTTCGAAATTAAAACAAAGTTACGATGTCTCGCTCTATCGATGAGTTCCATAGCACTTGGGTGCTCAACCTTGGTTCATGTCCTTGGTTCTTTGGATCCTCAAAACCAACTGCCAACTACACATTGGAAACTCCTCTCATCGAGATATTTTCCAAATTGCAATTTCAAAATGGATCTAATATTTTTTACCTTCGATGTTCAACATAGCACCTGGGTGCTCTTCCTTTTTAGTGCCCTTGGTTCTCTGAGTCCTCATGATCAAGAGCTAACAACATTGTAGCCACTCCATTGGATGGTAATTTTTATAAAGAAATTTAAACAGTGCTTACAAAATATCTTTCCTCTCAACTGCCAACCTCTGAAATGACATCACAGTAACTTCATCATCTCCACATGGAGCCTCGTTGGTGGTGACATGTGTCATCTAGATTTTCACCATTAGGCCCTAAAAAATGTCGAAATCAACTACCATGTATTGGGACAAGGTCCCCTGGGGGTAAATTTTTGTAATAAATTGTGGTATACTTGTAAAGTCTCTGCGTTTTGAGGGAGCAGAGCGCGAAGGTCATCGGAATCAAAAGGGGCTTTAGTCCCTTAACGCACTAGAAGATAGGGAGTTTTGTGACCCACCCATGGTCTGCGGACCATGGTATTGTAAAATCGAAGGCTATATATAGAAGAATCATAGCGAGTCTAGGAAGTAACTGAATATAAAAGATCATTGTATGGGAAAATAAGCTAAGGTAGGAAAGTTTGTTTCCTGTACTCAGGTGGAGGGGAAGGCTCCTAAAGATGATTGTACAAAGACCTTGGTAAGTCCGCAAGCTAAGTGCCTAGGACCCTGCAACTGAGTGCGTAGGGAAGGAGGGTCTATAGCTAAATGATTATATCAATAAAAGACTATTTTGATGTTATACTTTTGTAGTTGTGCATCTATCTTTACTTCTTCAATTTATATGTATTCGCTCTAATATTCTGAATTTATATGAAGTAATGTTTAATTAATGTGTGAAAGTAGTAGATCTATGTTTTACTTACTGTTATGAATGATTAAAACATTTCACGAAGGTTAAGATTTTATTTTAGCAAGTTACTGCAATCATTTATCTTTTAAGGGTTAGGGTTCACAAGGACTAAAAGAAGCTCTAGAAGTGACAGGAACCCATCAAACTAACCTCTGGATGTAGAAACTTGGTTCTATCATCCCCTAATATTGCTTCAGATGAGACTGCAGCCTGCACTACATGGGTTGTTGTTGAAAGGGCCAACAATTAGGGTTTTGCTGGTTGGCGTAGCTAACTCTAAACATGGGTCAGGACCCCTCAACCCACCAAATGGTTTTGTTATCGGGACTGGGATCTATTTGAGGAATGTGTGATTTTGAATAAATGGTTCCCAACAAAGAAAGAAATTGAGAAGTGGATAGATCGAAAGTTTCACGAATTCGTGGCTCAAGAACACAGGAGCTCGCATTTATCTAAGGAAGAGTGGCTGAATAGATATATGTATACCGACAAGCACAAAATTTTCTTCTGTTATTTTTCATGCAAATTAAATGAGTGGTTGTCTAAATTTGCAGATATTTGGGTTATGTGGAAGCTTGATGACCCTATTGTGTGGAACCCAGAACTGGTGAAGTGCTTTGGACTTCAGAAAACAAAATCGAGTGGTTGTTGATCACTAGATCGATAGTATTATAGGAGGATTCATTACCAAGTTCATGATTGATACATCCACCAGTTATAACAAAGCAGAGCTCAGGTTTTTCAAGGGGCCAAGAGGTAAGTACTCGAATTCCTTGAAAAGATGGATTAAAATGTTATTGTGTGAAAAAAGGGTAATTCCAATAAATCAATGTTTAGAAGAGATCTGAAGGGAGCTACTAAAAGTGTGAAAACATTCAGAAGAGACCTAGATCTAGGTACTAAATACAATCCTTTTTTAGGAGCATCTGATAGTGATGAAGAAAGTAGTGTTCTAAGGACACTGCTAGGTGCACTACAAGTGGTAAGACAGAGTATCACAAGGATACCTGATCCTGCCACTCCACCTCCACCATCACCTCTACCTCACACACCTACAGCTACACCTCCACCTCCACCTCCACCTCCACCTCCATCATTCAACATGGAGAATGCAATGAAGATGCCTCTGTTAAGGGTTCAGGAACTGAAGAAGTTGAGCAATTTTGGTTCGTAGAAGATGTTGTATGGAAGGCACAATAGGTTACTGATGATGACATGAAGAAAGTGCAGTTGGTTACGGTCCTACAGGATAGAGTGCTGAGATGGTATATCAAGTCTTATTTGGGTAAACCTAATGTGACTATGCTTGAAACAAAACAAGCACTAAAATATTAGTTTAAGAAGCCTAAATCACAAGCCCAGTCACTGATGGAGTTTAAAGAGATATAGTAGAGGGTCAATGAATCCGTGTGGTACTTTGATCAAAGACTGAAGTGTTTGATCCAACAGACTAATATGAGGATCATGGGTGATCAACACAAAGAATAGTACATTGCCTCTCTATTACCTCATTTGAGATTGCCACTGTGTCAATAGAAAATAAGAATGGAAGATGAAGCCTTGGAGATTGCCATGAGGTTAGAGGCTTCACTCGTGCAGGATATGAATATGCGGGTACAATAGATTCAGTCACAATTTGCCAATCTACATATGGAGTTACAAATCATTAAGAAGGGAAAAGAAGTTCAACCTGAAGTGTGCACAGAATTTTGGTGCTTGAAGTGTAAGGGCTAGGGTCATGATAAGGATCACTACCTGGTATACCTTAATTATCTTATCATGGAATGTCTTGTCCCCCTAAAACCAGAAAACACTGTTGGGCCGAGCACATGAGTACCATTATGGTGTGTTATTTGTCAAATTTATGGGAAACACACAACTGATAATTGTGTTCTCTTGCAAAAACTTGTATAGACTCTGCAGTATTTGTTTTACACTTTCTGTAAATCAGTAGGTCATTATGAGTGCAACTGCTGAAGTTATGAACTAGTGATGGAGCAGACCCCTACATATAGGATGCAGGTCGAAAATCGGCCTCAAGATCAGGGCATGATTGTCACACACAAAGGGTTCCAAGGTCGAGGAAGAGGCCGCGGAGGAGGAGCTAGAAGTGGTTAAGGCCAAATTATTTTCTACAACTGTGGGGAAGCAGGTCATTTCATGCATGACTGTCAGAATCTGACACACCCTTCCTGTCAGTATTGTAGGCAATTTGACCATGTCATCGAAGATTTCCCTATACTTATCACAAATATGCAAGAAAATAAGACTTAGACCTAGAAACCTACATAGAACATCCAAATGATGAGGTTGGAACCTCTCGAAGATGAGCCTAGTATTAATATTGTTACACAAAGCGGTATCGCCACAAGAGAAGATAAGGGGAAGAAACTAGAAGTTGATGGATGGGTATGAAAGGTTGCTGAAAAGAAATTGGGGTTTGATCTAAGTAAATCAAAGGAAGCTTTTATGTAGGCTAAGAAGAGCTTCATGGAAGACTCTACATCCGGAAGTCAAGGAAAATCCAGAGGAAACGACAATGGACAGGACGTAGACCCCTCGTTTTCAGCAATATTTTCGAAGACTTGTATGAAGCTTCTAAGGGATAGAAAGGCAGTGGAATGGATATACTAATTAATAGATAACTGTATAGGTAAAAATAAACCACTAGAAGAATAGAATATAGTAACAAAGTAGGAAAAAACAAGAAGTGAATTGGTCGCGAGATGAGGATGATTGCGCAAATTGGAGAGTACGAAATGGATTAGGTAATTCTTGATCTAGGATTTGATTTGAACATTTTTCCAGAGAAAACCTCAAAGAGAATGGGGAGACCTATGTTGCAGTTGTCTCGCATCTAGCTATGAATAGAAAATCAACAAAATATGATTCCTATGGGGTGCCTATATGGCGTAATAGTAGATATTGAAGGAGCAAGAGCCCTAGCTGATTTTGAAGTAATTGAGATTGTTGATGATAGTCACCGATACCCTGTGCTACTTGGAATTGATTGGGCCTTTGATATGGATGTATTCATTAATATCAAAAAGTGTAGAATGACATTTGAAAGGAAGGAGCTTAGGGTTATTGTTCCACTAGATCCGACTGAGGGTGCACGATATACTGAACCAGTCCATGATTATGAAGAAGAAGACGACTTGGATCAGATCTATAAGATAACTACTCGCGATAAGGACTAGATAAAGCTTACTATGAATGGATGAATCACATGGGATAAGGACAATTCTTGCACTTCAGATTCTGGTAAGGAGCTTGAGCATTGGAAAAAATGACTACATGAAGTATCGTCATTGCATTATAACATGCTTACAAAATCGCTTTGATGCATCTCCATTGAGGTACAAAATTTTCCTTATTATAATGGTTTAGAAGATGTTAATTTAATTTTGGATAAGTTTGAAAGGGATATACTGGAGGAACAGTGGTTCCAAGATCTATATATTGCATTGAAAGCTACACCTACCCATTGGTGGGCTACGCATAAAGACAACTTTGTCGATTGGAAAGAGTACCGAAGAATGATGAAGTTGAGGTTTGGGCACACCAAAACCTGCTTGGTGGAAAAATACACAGGGAATGATGATCCACGTGAGCATTTGGCATGATGGCCAAAAGCATGGGTAGAAGAACTATAGCCTGAATGGGTTCATATCTTATGCCATGCTTTGGATACCATACCCATGAACTAGTATATGGAAACAAAGGCGCGACATGGGATGTTTTGAAAGAAAGTTTTTTGTTAAATTTTAGCTTTGAATATGGGTTTGAATATATATATGAATCACTGTAGATGATCAAAGCTACAATATTCAAGATTCCTAAGGAACCGGTTATGTGGGTACAACTAGATTTGAGTATGCAGCCAAGCCATGCAGTCGAATGTTATAATGTGACCATAGAGGATGGTGAAGAAGATCCCAAAAACATCAACATCCTTGAGTTTGAAGGACAACATGAAGTCGAGGGACCTCAAGTGGAGATCCTTGATATATCAGAGCCTTTAAAGGCCAAGAAAATAAATATTGGATCAGGCGTGCAACCAAAGTTTGTAAAGATTGGCGACTATTGGGATGAAGATACAGTTGATGAAGTCACAAAGCTATTGCATGAATACCAAGACTTGTTTCCCACCAAGTTCTCTGATTTGAAAGGGATAGTAGGGGATCTAGGTTTCATGAAGATTACTTTAAAGCTAGATGCGAAGCCAGTAAAGCAATGCCCCTACCAATTAAATCCCAAAGATAAAGAAAAGGTGTGCAAGGAATTGGATAAGATGTTGGATGTTGGGATCATTGAAACTGTGGAGGAGTTTGATTAGGTGAGTCCCATGGTGGTTAAAGAAAAGAAGCAACATGATGAAATTCAGATATGCATACACTTGAGGAAGTTGAATGACGCATACGTCCATGATCCATTCCCTACATCATTTACGAACGAAGTACCAGAAAATATTGGAGGACAGGAAGCTTTCTTGTTCACAAATGGATTCTTAGGGTACCATCTGATCAAGATCACACTAGAGGATCAAATCTAGACTACTTTCACAACTGAGTGGGGTTTACTTTAATACATGGTGATTCCTTTTGGACTCACGAATGTGCCCTTAATATTTTCAGAGTTGTAATTGCGTCTTTTAAGGAATTTATCCACAAATTTTTGGAGGTCTACTTTGATGACTAGACCATATTTGGGTTGGTCAAGTGCCATGTTGCTAGTCTACGCCTCATGCTGGATAGTTGTCGAAGATAGAAAACAACCCTTAACACGAAAAAAATGCATATTTTGTGTACTGTATGGGATACTATTGGGTCATGTGGTTTGCAAGTAGGGATTGATGGTAGACCCTGTGAAGATTGTAGTGATCATAATTTGGAGGCCCCAAAGAACATTAAGCAGCTGTGCGCAACATTGGACCATACCAGATACTATAGGAAATTCATCAAGGAATATGCACAAATAACTATCTCAATGGAAAAAATATTCAAAAAGGATGCGACCTTTTGTTGGGACGATGATTGTTAGAAAAGTTTGGATGTTTAGAAGGAGAAAATTGTTGCCGCACCCATCTTAGTATTCCCTGATTGGAAGAAGGAGCTTCATGCTTATGTAGATGCATCCTGTACTGTGCTAGGTGTGGTATTGAACCAACCAGGTGAAGGAGATATTGACCACCCAATAGCATTTACGAGTAGGTAGTTGTCGAAGGCATAAAAGAACTACCTAACCACAGAGCGCGAAGGACTCGTGTTGGTCTACACAATGTAGAAATTTTTGGCACTATCTGGTAGGAGCACACTTCAAGATGTATATAGACCATTTTGCTCTGAAGTACTTGGTCAACAAGCCTGTATTGAGGGGGGATATTTGTAGGTGGTTGTTGCTATTTCAAGAATATTATTTTGAGATAATTTTGAAGCAAGGACACCTAAATGTTGGTCCTGATCACCTCTCGCTAATTGAGACTGGTGATGAGCCTACAAGTTTGGAGGAAGGGTTTCCTCATGTGCATCTCTTTGATGTTCGCTTCATGAATGATCCCTTTGCATGTATAATTCCATTTTTGTCTACCAGAATGGCCCCAGAGGGATATTTGATGCAACAAAAGAAAGAATTGGTGGTCCAAGCAGTTGACTTCTTTGTGATTACTAGAAATTTGCATAAAATGGGCTCTGATGAAATATTGCATAGATATGTACCAGAGTATGAACGACCAAGAATTTTGGCAGATGCACATGGAGGAGTAGTAGGAGTTCATTATGCAGGTAGAGTGATTGTGCACAAGATCTTGCATGCAATGCTTTGGTGGCCGACAGTGCATAAGGAATCGAAGACGTATTGTAGGGCATGTGATATTTGTCAGAGGATGGGGCAACCATCATGAAGGGATGAGTTCCCACTAAATCTAGAAATAATGTTGCAGGTGTTTGATAAGTGGGTGATAGAATTTATGGTACAACTCAGTGACCAGAGAAAAATACAGGGGCTAGATACATTATGACCACAACTGAATACTTAACCAGGTGGGCAGAGGCACAACTAGTGAAATACTGTAGTACAACTATAGCTGCGAAGTTTATCTTTGAATACATCTTGTCTCAGTTCAGCTGCCCTAAAATTTTAATGAGTGATAGGGGGAAGCACTTTTGAAATGAAACCATTGTTGCGATGCCTGAGGAGTTCCAGGTATATCATCCGAAGAGTAAGCCCTCTCACCCTCAAGCTAATGGCACGATGGAAGCCTTCAACAATATTTTGGAGAGCGCCATGAAAAATATTTTCAACATGAAGCGAAATGACAAGGATGTGCACATACTAGTGGTGCTTTGGGCATATAGGAACACTTGTAAGAAGTTGACAGGACAAACCTCATTCAAATTATTATATGGGAAGGTGGCTGTAAAGCCCATGGAATACGTTGTGCCAAGTTTGCAAATTGCGGCATTGACAGATATGGCTAATTGTGATACTATGGAGGAGTGTCTCACGCAACTGGTGGAACTAGAGGAAGATCGTTTCCTCATAGGATTTCATCAATAGGTGCAAAAGGATCATTAAAATTCATGGCATTATCGCCACATCAAACAATGCACCTTCAAGAATGAAGATTTGGTATTGCTATATGACAGTAACTTTACAAAGTTCCTTGGAAAATTTTGAATGCCTTGGCTAGGACCCTATGTTGTTAAGGAAATTGAAGATGGTGGCGTAGTTCAATGGAAGTCAATTGAAGTCAATTGAATTTTTACAGGGGTGATCCTACCCCTAATAATGACTATATGATTGTAGGATAGTCTTAGTACTCCAAGCAGCTGCAAGGAAGTACGAGACTCTAAACTACACTACCCAAAAATTGGAAAAAAGAAGTAAAAGGGCTATGCGACGGGTTGAAGTAAGGCACCAAGGGGAGCTACACTGAAGAATTATCACCACAAGGTTGGGTGCCACACAACCTGGCTAAAAAATGACCATTAGAATCATTGTAGATGTTTTGATGGAAACATTTATGTTGAAAGGAGAGGGGAAGATGCATTTTTGGAGCATGTCTTTGGAATTCTACTACCAAAGATGCATTAATGATCATAGATTGCAGGGAATGGTTGGATTTGAATTTCAAATCATCTATAAATATCACATGTTTCCTTGCATTTGAACACTTTGTTTCATGAGAGTTTGTACTACACTTTTTCACCTTGCTATGTGCCAAGTGCAGAACTATATGTCTGGGCCAAATTGGGAAGATCTCTTTTCATGACTTGGGTTGTCTAGCATACCTGACTTTCTCCATGAGATTTTTCTAGCCAGAATGACTGCAACTCCACCTGAGATTGAAGCAGTGCCATTTGTCCCAGCAGGATTTTCGACTACTCCGCCTAGGTCTCCTAGACCTAAGCCTTCTATATCTCAACCTTCTACATCCAAGGCGACAAATAAGAAGCAGACAAAACCACCAGGACTGCGGAAAAACCCCATGGAAGTTAGTTAGAATGGGAAGATGGATTGGTCACAAAATCTTACAGAGTTGATGGATTTGGATGAAGAAAAACTGCGTTGAGGCATCGAGGAGATTGATGCTGAGGAGGGTGAGCTGATGACTTGGCTACCGAAGTATATTCCACCTCCAAAGGCCACAACTAAAGTTCCAAAGCATCCAGACAATGCAAATTTTCTGGTGTCCATGCCATTATTGCCAGAGAAGGTGGTGTTCGAGGGCACGTTGCTGACCCACATACCAACACTTAAGATGGAGGATTGGGACTTAGGGGACCATGCAAAGTTCCCTCAGTTCGCACCCCCCAAATACTTTTCCAAAATATACTATGAAGAATCAGAGGTTACACAATTGGAACCAATGAAGTGGGTAGCTAGTGTTGGGGCCAAGAGGCTCCTAAACATGCTTTGGGTCCACATTTTAGTTGCAATAACATAAACACCATCTATGTGCACCAATTTCTCACACTTGTGCACGATGGGTATCTCTGGTTGGGAGAAACCATCCCAATAACGAACATGTTGATGCACCAGATCACCTTATACCATACCAAGGAGTGGATCTTACACAAGTGTTTGGAGGTAAAACGCAGGAAAATAAGCTCGTGGACTAGATGAAGAATGAGTTTGGCCTAATAAAGAAGTTCCATGGATACTCTATCCACTCTATCTCAGATCCTGTGGTTTAGTTTTCCACATAGATATTAGCAGGGAAAATAATGCATAAGTGTCACGTAGACAAAGAACCGGCACTGATCATCTCTTTGGCGGTGCAGTGCGCCAAAGGAGTCCAGTATAACTGGGCGAGTCCAGTATAACTGGGCTCACTACTTATGCAAGGCATTTATGGAGAATTGCAAGGAGGCCCAGGATGAGGGCAAGGCATTCCATTACAACTAGTTGTTTCTATTAATAACATTGGTGGCATGGTGAACTCCAGAGGATAGTCGGTTTCCTCCTCACGATCTGGACCTTCCAAAGGTAGCAAAGTTCACTTCACTTTGGGCCACAAAGGACCCCACATGCATCATAGATGTGAAGATCTTCTGGGTCCCTTTTGAGATGGATTTGAGAATGGAGATTAACAAGAGGTTGAGGTTGTCACCCACATTGTACAAGTAGTATGAAACCATAGCTGATTTCAAAGAAGATTTCCATAATCTGCATATTCACGCGAGGAGGGATCCCTTGGCTGAATATGCAAGTCACTAGGCCACAGATGACGAAAGAAGAGAAAAAGAAAGAAGGATAGAAGGTTGTCACCCAAGAGAAAGTTGCGCCGAAAAAGGAATATGTAACAAGAGAAAAAGAAGTGGTAGCCAAATAAAAAGTAGCCCAAGTGAAAACAACGTCGCCAACCATAATTGATTTTGATAAGTTAGAAAAGGAGAAAACATGGGAGGAGGAAGACATAAAGGAATGCGATGCAGGGGATGCAGAGTTATAATCCCCCTTCATCGTCTAGATAAGGAAAAGGAAAACCTCCACTAGGCCGCGAAAGAAAAAAAAAGTCTAACTGATCAGATAGCACGTCCCCTTTAGTCCTTACTTAAGGGGATTTAGATGAGATAGGTGACATGGTCTGTGACACAACGACTAATATTTGAGACTACTTTGAGGAACAATACCAATAGGTGCTGGGAAAGGTTCAATAGGATCTGCGCAAATTGCAGATCCAAATAGGTAGGATACAGGCGAGCATGGGCCAAGCGAGTGGGAAACAAACCATCCTGACTCAAATGAGTGAGTTAGTTCTGGATACCTACAGGACCTTGGATCTCCATGTCATTCAATTTGTAGAAGGATCCCTGCACACTGAAATAGATGAACAAAGGGCCCAACTAATGCAGATAAAGAACCTGGGCTTAAACCTCACGACACTCTTTATCCAGAACTTAGATGACTACACCAAGGGGTGTTCGATGAATTGCATATTAGGGATCAACGTGTAGTGCTACTAATCATTGAATTTAAAACAAACAACCAGCAGATTTTTGAGGAGAAGGTGCAGGTACTTAAGGAGAAAGGGGAAATCACATCACGGAGCTAATAGTTGGAAGTAGCCACTGCACAAGCTTGTAGTGACCTGCTAGGCCTTAATATTCTGGCTGACATAGCCTCCACGGAAAAGATCCAAAATATTTTCGTTGTAGTGAAGGAGTCTAAAGATGAAATTAGCTGAGTCTGGCTCAAGTTGCAGTTGCAAATATTAGAGCTACAATTAAAGTTGCAGCCCACGATTCCTCCATAAGTTAGAGAGAAATGTGGAGCTGCTATCAAAGAAGGCATGGAAATTATAGAATACACAATAAAGGTGTGCACAAAGATATTTGAGCAAGCCATGGAATTGTGGATGTCATTGTAGGAGGAAGCCACTCTGCAAAAGTTTGGAGCAGATATTAGAGAGAAGAAATGGTAGTTCCATGAAATCCGATCGACTATGTGAACATTGGCACAAAAAAAATGGTTCACATAGTGGCAGGAAGGGAAGATGATCCAAAATGAAATTGAAGATCTACGCCACAGGGAAGGAATTCTTTCTACATGGACACAGCCAAGGAAAAAAGAGGTCATCCAGCTGATTATGTCTATACAGAGTAAGATCAAAGGGACACAGTAGACTCAGAGGACCATGGGCATTGTAGTTGAAGTCCCAAATACTAAAGAATTGGTCGAAGAAGTGCAATAGGCTGCTACATAGGGAACCACTGCCCTACAGGTTTTGAAGTTGGAGTTCCATGAACTATAGGCCAGGATTGAAGCACCAACTAAGCGACTCGAGTACGAGTCCCGAAATTGTGTTAGGGGCTTATTGGTATAGGGTCCCCTAGGGGTAAAGTTTTGTAATAAATTGTGGTATACATGTAACGTCTCCATGTTTGGAGTGGAGTGAAAAGGTCATAGGATTAAAAGGGGGCTTTATTCCCTTAATGTGCTTGAAGATAGGGAGTTTTGTGACCCGCCCATGGTCTGTGGACCATGGTATTGTAAAAGAAAAGGCTATATATAGAAGATTCATAGTGTGTCTAGGAAGTAACTGGATATAGAATAACATTGTTTGGGAAAGTAAGCTAAGGTAGAAAAGTTTTTTTCATGTACTTAGGCGAAGGGGAAGGCTCCTACACCTGAGTACGAGGAGACCTTGGTAAGTCAACAGGCTGAGTGAATGGGCCCCTGCAACTGAGTGCGAAGGGAAGAAGAGTTTGTAGTTGAATGATTATATCAATAAAAGACTATATTGAAGCTACACTTGTGTATTTGTGCATCTATCTTTACTTATGCAATTTCTATGTATTCGATCTGATATTCTAAATTTATATGAAGTAATTTTTAATTAATGTGCAAAAGTAATAGATATACATTTTACTTACTATTATGAATGATTAAATAATTTCACAAAGGCTATGATTATGTTTTAGCAAGTTACTACAATGATTTATCTTTTAAGGGTTAGGATTCATGAGGACTAAAATAAGCTCTAAAAGCCACAGGAACTCATCACACTGACCTCTCGATGCAGAAACCTAGTTTTGCCATCCCTTAGTACTACTTTAGATGAGACTATAGCCTGTGCCATGCAGGTTGTTGCCAAAAGTGCCAATAGTTAGGGTTTTGTTGGTTAGCGCAACTAACTATGAACCTGGGTAGGGCCCCTCAACCCAACACCATGTGTCCACTGTATGTCCACATCACATTGACTTAATCTACCTTGTTAGCTCCTCAGAACCAATTATTTGTTGCCATGTGTCCTAGCTTGTGGAGAGAGAGAGTGTCCATGGGGTCCTTTGATTTTCAATGATTTCCTTTGTTTTTCCCCTTCTCAGCGAATCAACACTTATAAAGAATTATATTTTTAAAGGGCTATGAGGTCTTGTTCTCCGATGTCCCGAATTGAATGACCCTTCAAAATTTGAGTGTCAATGTTCTTTATGTTTGAACATTCACCCTTTCAGTATCGGGCCCTGATATACCTTCCTTTCTGTTCTTCTGATATCAGGTTCTGATGTGACTGAATCCCAAATTTTGACACTCCTGTTTTCATTTCGGCCTCTTATATTTCGACACTTTTGTTTCGACTATCCTCTTAATTTTGGCTCCTAAAATTTCATGTCTCCCATCTAATATCAACCCCTAATGTGCTGAGCCTTCTCCAAAATGATAATTCAATGTGATGCATTTCCCTTTTTATTTTCCTTTGAAGAACCAAGGCCACACCTCTTCCTTGTTGTATCAATGGAAGAAAAATAGGACCATTCAACATAAATACAATAAAGTATTACATATACAACATCGACTCCAATTGAGGAGACTATATTGCACGCAATGCATTAAGAACATGTAGATTAGTGCCTTCTATCCATTGGGCATGGAGTCATTTTATTCAAGTACATGAAAAGAAAAAACTGAAACATTAAGAACAAAAAGCATTACTGTTATGTAAAATGGCTCACAGGTATATAAAGTGGAAGAAAATGGCCTTCTTTAATCATGGAAATAAATCTTGAGAAACTGGCCATTCACAGGTAGTTCGAGCACCTCACCATCCAAATTTTCCAACAAGAAGGTGTTGTTTCCCTTTCCTTCAAATATATTGAAGGGTCCAAATCCTAAGGGATCAAACTTCCCATGTTTTCCTTTGTCTTGTCTTCTGACATCCCATCTAAGTACCAAATCTCCTAGTTGTAGGGATATGTCCCTTGCTTTTATGTCAAAGAGAGATTTCATTATTTCCTGATAATTTGACTTTTCTTCAACATCCTATAGAATTTTAGCTACTAGAATTGATAATTGTATAGGGAAAGTTGCAGCTTTCCCATACACTAATTCAAAAGGAGATTTTCTGGTGGACCTCTTGATGGTAATCTTGTTAGCCCATACGAAAAACTTTAGCTATGAATGCTAGTTCTTCTAATTTTCTTCTATTTTCTTCCTTCTAATTCCTACTAAATTTTATTAGAGGATTGAGACAATCCATTTCATTTTGGGTAATAGGTAGTGGAATAGCCTATTATAATGTTGTGCCTTTGGAAAAAATCAATAAATTTGGCTGAATTAAACACCTGAGCATTGTCAGTGATGATTTTCTTTGGGCAGCCAAACTTGGTGAGGATGTTTTCCTCCATAAACTTGATGACTACTATATCAGTTGCATTTCTAGCTGAGGTAGCTTCTACCCACTTTGTGAAATAATGAGTGGCTATGAGTACCCATTTATGCTCACCACTAGAAGGTGGATGTATTTCTCTAATAAAGTCTAACCCCCATTTACTGAAAGTTTCTTCTACAAAAACGGGGATTAAATGAAGGGGAACCAACCACTGTTTTTCTAAAAATATTTGATACTTCTAACAGGCCCAAACATAGATATGTACTTCACCAAACAACTTAGCATAATAAAAGCCTGTTTTGAGAATTTTGTGAGTTGTAGCTCCCCAACTATAATATCCTACATAGACACAATTATGGGACTCATCAATCACTTTATGGATTTATTTTTCAAGCAGACATAATAGAAAAATCTCCATTGGGTCTTTCTAATAGAGTTGGAAATTTGAGATCACAAATTTATAGGTTTGTACCTTCAAAGCCCTATATTTAACTTTATCAAAATTAACTAGGAAATTTAGAAAAGGTAAGTAATGAACAACATGTTTATACCAATGTGAGACAATGTACTTCATTTGAATTCTTTGTGTTAAAGTCTTGACATTATTTTCTCCTCTTCTCTTCCACTTTCTCATTCCTTGTCTGTCAACAAATTTATACCCAGGGCTTTCCAGTTAGCCTTCAACAACATTTTGGTGAATCCTTTCCCCTTTATCAACTTCATAGGTTTGATATCCACATTGTATTCTTGGAATTTGGAAATCCACTTGCCCCTCTTACCTTCATTGTCTCCATATACAAGAATGTCTTTAACAACAGAAGTTAGAACATGTGCTATTTTTTGGACTGCATTATATAAATTTGGAAGGCCTTTAGCACTTTGACTAAGGAGTAAGCTTATCTCTCTAGGATTTTATACTTCAGTTATGCATCTCACAACACCTGACTAAAAAAATCAATTAGATGTTCCTGCCCCCATTGTTTTTCTGCAATAGAGCAACTACCACCGTGTTTTTCTTACTTGCCTTAGTAGCCAAATCATTTGAGTTAAAAAGCCTTTCTAATGGAAAAAATCCTTTGGGGATGATATTCCCATTTAACAGCACTGTCTTGTGACCAGCAATGGTTTCTTCCCAACTGACCTATTATTCACATGTCATCTCCTCATTCTCTTGTTTAGCCACTGAGTTTGAAAACTCTCCAATAACCTCCATGATGTGTTTAATTTGTTCCTCATCTTCAAACACCTACTAATACTTGACATTGTCTAGTATTGAAGGTATGAACCTAACCTCAACTTCGTATCTAAGTAAGGGTTTTAAGGAGGCTTGAAGTTACTAGAAGCTATAGCCAAAGAGTCTGCCATTCGATTTCTATATCTGGGAAAAATTTGGATATTAAAGGCTAAGAAAACATTCTCAATCTGATTCCATACCTCATTTTGGTAAGTCTTCAATCTTGGATGTTTAGTTTGGAATTTGTTTCTGATTTGCCTCAGCATGAGCTTTGAATCTCCAAACACTTCCAAGCATACAATGTTAGCATTTATGGTAGCTTGCATCCCTAACAACAAAGCTTAATATTAAACAACATTATTAGTGGTTTCAAACTCTAGCTTGAAATAAAGAGGAATCAAGACGACTTCTGGAGATGCCAGCAGTAGACCTGCCCTATTTCCTTCTCTGAGCACCATTAAAGCATCAATTCCATAGTTTATTACACTCTATTCATTGTTTATTTAGCTGGACATAATATTCCACCTGTCCAAACATCGGGAGTGGATATGGGATCACCTCTTTCACCTATTGTAGGCAATCTCTTCATGGAAAATTTTGAAAAGAAAGCTCTTGACACCTATCCTTTAAAACCTAAGTTTTGGATAAGGTTTGTGGACGACACCAGTGTTAACTAGACTCATGGGGATGATGAACTTAAAACCTTTTTAAACCATCTCAATACCATGTCTGATGACATTAAGTTTACAATGGAAGTTGAGGAGAATAATTGCATACCATTCCTAGAGACCCTCGTCATTAGAAACAAGGATGCTTCCCTAGGACACAAAGTATTTAGAAAGAAGGAACATACCGATAATTACCTTCATGCAAATTCACACCACCACTGAGCTCAAAAAACAGGTGTTCTTCAAACATTATTTACTAGAGCCTGTATAATATCAGATGAGATCCACACCAAAGAAGAGATTAATTACTTAAAAAAGTATTTACCAACCTAGGATACAAGAATAAAAAATCATTAAATCCATTAAAAAATCCATATCTGGAAACAAAAAAGATAAATTAGAAAACCAACCATCTACTAATGCTTACCTTCCATATATTCGTGGGGTCAATGACAAGCTAGCTAAAGTTCTCATGAGAAAAGATATCAAAACTTCATTCAAACCCTTAACGACTATTAAATAAAGAATGAAATTTGTCAAGGACAACCCTGAGCACCTCCAACAGAAAGGTGTATATATGATCAATTTCTCTTCTGGGGAACACTATATTGGGGAAATAGGTAGGTATGTCAAGATTAGGCTCAAAGAGCTTGGTTCAGATATCCATAATGAAAGAAATAGTTCTTCATCTTTAGTTGAGCATGCAGGCAAGACAAACCACCATATCTTCCTTGAAGATACAAAGGTCATTTCCATTGAAAAACATCATTTCAAACATAAAGTGTGGAAGTCACTTGAAATCATCAAGCACCAGCACAGCCTCTATATAGATGGAGGCTTGGAAGTTAGCAGGAATTTGATTTCCCTTCGCCCCCACATTGAATAAAATGCACTCCCCCACCCCCACTCCTTCTCATTCGTCATCATGCCCGCCCTACAGCCCTACCCATCATGATTATCTCATATATCACTTTTCCCCCTCCTTTGAATATTTCCCCATCAGCCTCTCAGGCACCCCATTTGATCTTTTGAGCCCATCCCTTCTTTGAATCCTATCCTTGGTTACCAACTCCATCCCTCTCCTAACCCTAAACATAACATTAAGAATTATTAAGAAATCTAAGCGTTAGGAGAATAACACATAAAACAAAAAATTATAAATCAACCAAAATAAAATTAATAAAATACAAAGGATAAAAGAATAAAAATTCCCCATTACAATATGTTGAAAACATAAAGGTAACATTGTAATTAATAATAACATGAATTATATTATCAAATATAATAAAACTCATATTATATTATATTAACATTAATTAAAGACATAATAGCATAAATCTTTAACAACAAAAAAGAGTATCATAGTGAGATTTAATTAAAATAAATAATTTATCAACAATAAATAAAATAACATCTTATTAGCTCTTTTAATAACACATTAATAGCAACAAACTAATAACATAAGCTACATAAAATCTATAATCTAGCTATAATAAAGTAATATCTAAACTCCTTTATACATTAAACAAAAATTAGGTTTAATTAAAATAACAATAAAATTATAAATGTAATTTACTACAGTAATTATAAACATAAGGGTAGTAATAAAATTATTAACATCATAATTTTATAATATAATTCACATTAGAGTTTATTAACAAACAATTAAAAGTCCTTAAATCATTATTAACTAATATAGAATTTAAAAATAAAAAATAATTAATTTATTAAATAACAATTAATGTATCATAAATAATAAAATTATTTTCTTTCATCTTGAGTTGGTCGGCTCCCCAAACTTGACTTCACTCCATACCATATTTATAGCCACCACTTCTCTTCTTTGTAAACCAGTCCCGAGGATGAGTCTTGTTCTAGACTCGAAACATAGAAAAATTGAAAATGAAGAGTGTGGAATATTCGGACCCAGAATAACAAAAATATTCCACTTGTGTTTCATCCATGATTTGATCATTTTCCTCTAACAAGAAACAAGAGAAATCCTTCCCTTTACCATACACTCGAGCATCATTTTAAAAATCAGCTCTTGTAATTGTCTTAACAAATTTTGATTCTCTATACAGTTGGCGTTCCTCTCCACCAAACATAGAAATGGTGGCATATGTAAAATATAGTTTGATAGATCCCCCAATTTTCGAGCCCCGTGACCTTGACAAAAGCATACCAAACCTTCTAGGGATGTCAACAACTACAATATCCACTACAACACCATTTACAATGATTTGAGCCAAATTGACCACCATACCTTTAATCATCCCCAGGCATTTTACTCTCCTAAAATCAAAGGAGTATAGGTCTTTATATGGTTTTTTTATTTGCAACCACAACTGCTCAATCACAAGAAAGGGCATCATATTATGAGAAGCTCCTAAGTCAAGCATAAAGTTATGTAGTAGGAGCTCTTGGATTACCAAGGTAACATAGAAAGGGGTAGTAGAAGAGTCTTTATCCTCAACATGAGGTCCAAATACAACCATGGGTCTTTCTTCTTGGATGTTCAAACTATCTTGCATAGGAGCTATGGTAGGTAGACACATGCACAAAGATACTTGAGCTTTGTAATTAGGCTGTTTTAACAATTCAATTAAGGGAACAAATATCTAGACCTTCTCCAACTCTTTTTGAAGACTAAAGGCAGAGGAGTTCCTATCAGCTGTTGCAGCTTCAACATGTTCCTTCTCCTTACTACTGACTAGCTTGGTTTGGGGATACAATCGCTCTGTTTTTGGGACTTCAGGCTTATGGGAAATAGGACCTGAGGACTCCTTCTTACTTGATGGGACTGGGTCAAGAATTTTCTTTCATTTCTTTATTGACTTAGGGGGATTTGAGTGGGGAGGCTCTTCATTTTGATCTTGCATTCTAGACCTTTTCCTAGAAGTCCTGAGGTCATATTTTATGTTTAACACAGCTTGCAGGAAGTCATCAAACTGTCTACAATAATTATCAATCTCACCATAATCTAGTTGGGCATCCAATTCATCCCCTTCTTCCTCGTGTGAGTTTATTTCATGTTCGTCATCAAAAAAAGAAAATAATTGGTTTTCTTTAACTGCTATGGTTTCTTCAACTTATTCCTCCAGATCATCTTCCAAATAAAAATGTGGCTGAATATGATCATTTTACTTCTTTCTCTCCCTTTGCAAGAGCTGGAAGGGTGGTCTTCTATATTCAGGGTTCAAATTTCAGTTTGGAGATGGTAGACTATGTTGAGGAGAGTTCTTGTACTCCAACTCTAGTTTTACAAGCTTGTTAGACAAATTTATTATTAGCTTATTCATCTCTTCAAGATTTTGTTCTTGGTTTTCCTTCCCATGGCTCGAATAGTTGGCTTCCTCTTCACCCTTCCTCTTATCACCATACTGAGTTTTCCCTTTCCATTTCCCAGTGGAGGTGAAATTTGCTTCAACTTCTATAGCATCTATTTGAATCTGGTCCAGGGTATGGGACTTTCTTTCTGTAAGCAGGAACCCAAATTAATGTTCAAAATATCCAACCCAAACCACTTTAGCAACAGCCTCTGGAGGTTTAATTTTAGATGGAAGACTATTGTATAATTTTTTAAGCCTTATTATGAACTTTGAAACATCTTTATGTTTGTTCTTCATTGCATTGAATTCAGTGAGGATGTACCCATGATCCCTTTTCTCTCCCCATTTCTACATAAAATAATTTTCCATCTCCTCTCAAGTAGTTATTGAAGCATTTGGAAAGGCTTTGAACCATTTACTTGCCTCTCCATCTGGGGACTGGACAAAGAAGCTTAACAACACATCCAGTTGTTTTATATTCATTTTTTTTGTAAATGCATTGAAGGTTTCTATATGTATTTGAGATGAGATATCATCTTATCCAGTGAATATTTGCAAGAAGTTAAGATAATCTTGAGGCATACCATTTAGGGGTTGTGTCAAGTCCAGTGCACAATATTTATTTAGGAGAAAACCAGGGAGAAACATGTTTTGCAAGGGAGGTGGTAGGAATTTTATAACAAGGCCTTGCTGAGGACATATATGAGTTGTGGATAACTTGATTTGAGCAGAAAAATTATTGATTCTCTAAGTTCGACTATTTACATCAATGTCTTTCACTTCCTTAGGTTTTGGGAACCTATGAAATGTGAAGGGAGGTGAGTTGGAAAAAGCTTCTTCGATTTTGACTCTTGATGAAAATGGACCAAATAGTGAACAATGTTTCTCATGATATTCCAAAAATTTGGAGGAAGAGTCAAATTAATTTATCAAAACCTTTTGAGAGCTAGAGGATGATACTTCTGGAAAAGAGGTCACAGGAACTAGAGTGACATGAGTTCTTTCTTTCTAGACTCTCTTAGATATTATCTTTTCAAGGTCAAAAACAAGAGGAGTTCTCAGTTGTGAAGTATCAGAGTGGGTGTGTGGGCATTTAAAATCCAATATGTTCAAAATGAGATTCAAATATTGGAGTCACAAAGGTGAGAGATCTTCAACCTAGACCCCTTTCTGTTCACCTTACCAAAAGGCGTACACATATCATACCCAGGGAAAATATTTTGATTTGTCCCTGAAAGCAATGCTAGAGATGTTTTAGCTCCTAGAGAAAACCCTTGGGTTGAGGAGTGGTTAGTGCTTAGGACATTTTAGTCTCTCTTGAGGACAATTCATTGTTGCTCAAGAGATAAATCAAAATTATTTTAGATCTGGTTCAATTACCTTTTCCTAGAGGTAGATATAGTATATGTAGAAACATGACATCATTCCCCAGAATAAATGCTTCAGGTCTGGTGGCTCACACATAGAGAATACAACTTATATTTTTCATTGCAACAAAGATGGAAAGTACAAATATAAGGGAGGAACCGAGTGCATATCACTAGATAAACACAAAATCCTATGAAACAAATGCCAAAAAAATTATGAAAGATTAAGGAAATGAAATGGAGAATTATGGAGTGTGTTTTAAGGTTTCCAACTCAATATTTCATGTGTACATTTTATCACAATATAACATAGAAAATATATAAAATCACATGTATTGTTTTCTAAAATATAATATAGTTAATCCATGATGTATAAGTGAAACTAGTAGTTACTAGTTACACAATTTATGAGGAAGAGAAAAACATATGAAATGTCATACAAAGGAAGAGCACATACTGCATATCCCAAATGCTTGGAATCGCAAAGAATTCTTCATTAATATTCTAGAATGAAAATATATTGTAGACCTAAAAAAGAGAAATTTTCTAATGAAACAATAACATCCTCAAGAATCGGACATTAGAACCAAATTTGGAACCTCCTATGAAAAGAGAGTTTAGAACTCTAGAATATAAACTTCAGAACTTCTTAGAGAGTAATTTTGGAAACCTTTTAATGAGCCTTCTCCCTCCTTTTATAGGGACAACCAAAGAAAAACAACTTACAAAATATCTCCAGATGTTACAACTGTCTAATCGACTCAATTGTCCAAGCATGCGAAAATCCTAATGATTACAAAACAGATCCATTTTTCTTCTTGAAAATGCAGCAATTTACAAAATAACAAAACCTAAGAAATGTGAGGTTTCATGATGGACACAGAGAAATATCCCCATGCTGATTTCTCTAATTTCCTTAGGTAGACCTAGGATTGAATGTCTGGATCAGTGGTGGGATGATGATCTTCACATATTTATGTTACGATATTCCCCCACAATTCTTGGCCAATTCACTTGTCACTTTCTCCCCTTAACAGTTTGAAATTTTCCCTTTTGGAACTATCCGTGATCAAGCATGGTGGCGTTGAAGGTGTTGTGTACTTATATATTGACCCATCCATCCCTTTAGTTCCTCTGTGATACACTATAAAACCCTAATACACCTCTTAAAAATTCCATGGTGCAATTTCAGAGCCGAGGCATATTGTAACTTTAATTAAAATGACGTTACAAAAATATAAAGCTCTGATGCCTCAAGCCCTCTTGTGATTAGCTCCTTATCAAAATTTAGCCATAGAACCGAGTGTCATTACCAGTGGCTTGGATGCTTTGGTGATTTAGACTTTGGGCTCCTTTTGGGGGCCTATCTCCCTTTATATTTGTTCTTCGGCCCTTGGTTCCTTTAATTCTCCCACAACTAGGTGCCACCAACACATCAACGCTCCTTATCATCACAACCTTTTCAAAATTAAATTAGAATAGAGTTATGATATCTCCTTGCTCTGATATTCCTTCTTAGCACTTAGGTGATCTGCCCACCCTAAGCCCTCGATTATTTTGAGTTCTCATGACCTAGTGCCACATAACATCAGAGCCCGTCGATTAGAACTTCTTTGAATTAGAAATTAAAATATAGTTTTGATGTCTCCCCATTTTCATGGGCCCCATAGCACTTGGGTGTTTGACCTTGGTTCTCACCCTTGGTTCTTTGGACCATCGAAACCGACCGCCAACTACACATTGGAAACCGTGCTCATCGGGATCTTTTCAAAAATGGAAATAAAAGAGGGGTGTGAGATTTTTGACCTCCAATTTTGAACATAGAACCTAGGTGCTCCAATTTTTCTACGCCCTTGGTTCCCTGAGTCCTCATGACCAAGTTCTAACAACATCAGAGCCCCTCCATCGGATCATAATTTTTATAAAATAATTTAAACAAGGGTTACAAAATCTCTTTTCTCTGAACAATTAACCTTTAAAATGATGTCACATAGATGCCATCATCTCCACGTAGAGCCTCCTTGGTGGTGACATGTGTCATCCATTTCTTCCCCATTAGGTCCTAAAAAATGTTGAAATCAAATGCCACGTGTCCACTGTATGGCCAAATCATGCTGACATCATCTACCTCATCAACTCCTCAAAGCCAATTATATACTTCCGTATGTCATGTCTTGAGGAGAGAGAAAGGGTCCCCGGGGTCCTCATATTTTCAACTATTTCCTTTATTTTTCGCCTTATCAAAGATATCCATGCTTATAATGAATTATATTTTTAAAGGTTTATGAGGTCTCGATCTATGATGTCTCGAAATGGCCAACCCTCCAAGATTCAAGATTCGATGCACTTTTTGCTCCAATGTTTAGCCTTTTTGGTATCAAACCCTGATATACCTTCTTATCCATTCTTCTGATATCGAGTTCCTGTTACACAAAATTTTGTCACTGTCCCTATACTCCCTATTCATTGATCTTGTAGGACCTCTATAGTGAAGCCTGCATGCTTTGCCTTCATGGAGAAACTCCCATTATGTCCCTCCTCATGAGCAGATAATTTCCCTTTTGCACCATTTCCCCTGAAACTTATGTTTTTCCCAGTTTACAAGATCGACGCTAATGGCCTTTGTCTCCCCTGCGCCGATGTGTAGAGATTAGCACTATTCCTCACATCGACTGGAGCAACTGATCTATGTTTCAGTGGCATCGGTCCTCTTATGGAATGTTTTTAAATTAATGTCGAAGCTTCCAACTCTAGAAGCTCCGTAACAGAAGTTTGTAAATGGTTTGGCCGGATGGGGTCGAGGATGATAGTTTGGGATCCTTCCCCCTATAATGATGGAACTACCTCAAGGGATAAGTCCTTCTACCATGAGAAGAGGATCCATCTCCCATCCATATTTCCTATATAAACCTCCCTTCTTCCCAAGCACAAACTAGAGTATGAATGTTATAGTCAAAGTTGATAGTTTCGGTAGAGTTATTGTTGAGTATTGATACTATTTTGGAGTAGACAAGCAAGCTATTACTAGTTGTAGCTACCTAGTTGTGTGAGGGAGAAGTGTGTTTTGGTTTGGAGTGAAGCCTAAAGAGGAGATTTAAAACTATTGTTGTTTGAAGCCATCGTGGAATGATAGCAAAGGTGCGTGGAAACCTGGTGTTGTCAGAGGAAGACTGTGATGTCAAGAGGAATAGTTGTAATCTCTCTTTGATATTAATATATGCAACTATCAATTGATTTCCTACATGTTTTGTAATAATACATATCCATGTCTTAATGCTTCTTTGCTCATTAAGTAGGTTGAATTGCAATTTGTTTATTATGACGTTTGTATGCTGTTGTTGTTTACTTGTTTCAGGAACTTGAAGAAGGAAGTGAGAGATTGCTAGAGCGAGCAAGCGAGGACTTCATCAAATAGGATAAGCAACCAAGAGGTAAGCCCTCTTGATTTATTCTAACCTAAGGAAATCTTCCATAGAATGTATTTGTTGTGGCTAGATCCATTATCGGGTTAGAGGAATTCATTAGTGTCCGCACTTATAATTTTACTTCACCACAAATTGGTGACTTCCCTGGGGATCCCAATCCTTTTGTTGCTTTTGGATTTCATGATTTCGTGAGAACTTTTCTAGTTTTACGTTTTCCCTTTGGCTCTGTTTCTTTTCTCCTACTTACTAGCCTAAGTCTAAAATTCATAGTAGCAAATCTGGTCCCTGTGTTGAATTTTTATTTTTATTTTTCCTTAGTTATCTCGGCCAGCGCGATTAATCTGCTGACAGTCATGCTGACCAGCCTCTAGCACTCGTTGTTCTCTTTGCCATTAGACAACACTAGTACGGACTTTTTCTCCCCGTGCTATCGTGTATATAAACGGAGACCCCACTAGGTCTGAAATCCTTTATCTGTTGGAAGCCGAATCGGCCACCTTGTAAACATGATACACCAAACACAGCATTCGTGGAGATTGGCTACCCGTGTTTCTTGGTTCGCTGGGAGGTATTTTGCAATTAATGGTTTCATGCTAATCCTTTTTACATAGATCATTCAGAGTAGTCATTTGGTCTTTTTGAGTCTTTAAACTTAAAAGATCATTTGAGCACTTGTCCTTTCGAGCTCATTTCCAATCATAAGTGATAGAGTCACCTTTTGTCCTTTTCTTGACTCTTAAAACATTAAAAGGCAATGTTTTGTTTCTCTGTTCTAAAATTAACTTCTCACGAAATATTCCTGGTAAAAGTTATCTTCCTTAGTAATTCTTTAGAGTTGATTCCAATGGAAACATTTCTAGAGTCCACCAGTCAAGGGTTCCCCTTAGAAGGGAATCCTGGTCCTTTTCCTTCTTTTGAAAATGTTGGTGCTCCTTATATGGCGACGTTGTCCCTTCCTGGGTTAACCATTGGTTTACCTATCTGGTTATTTTCGACCTCGGTGATCCCCAGCATCCCAACTCCTACCCCACCATCTCCTTCATTTGAATCACACCACATTGATTCTAAGGTTGACCTCTCCCCTTCTTCCCCTATTTCTTCATCTTCCTCTTCTACTTCTCCTGGTGAAAGTTTGAAATCCAGTAACGAGGAGGCTAAGAAGAAGAAGAAGAAGACAAATAATAAGAAGTCAGATAAGTGAGAGGTCGACCATGCAACTATTACTACAAATGCATCTCTTGTAGACAAACCTTTTGATCCTCCATGAAAGGTCAGATTCCCTTGCAAGCTATGTAAGGGTGACCATCTCCTTCAAGACTATCCTGGCATTCCCAGAGTTTTAGAGGTATGGTCTCAAAATCTGGATCAAACATCCCCATCAACCTCTGGAGATAATGTCGATGTTGCACCCTCTATTAGTGATGGTAAGAAGAAAGGGAAGATTAGATGCCCATGTAGGTTGTGCGAAGGAGAGCATCTTCTTCACCTTTGTCCTCTTATGGAAAAAGCTTCCAAATTTTTGGAAAACCTTACAGCTCCTCAACCCCAACTTCTTATTGGTTATCAGAGACTTTCTTCTAACCCTCTCCTAGTTGGTAAAGAGATTGACTTGGATTCATCTCTTGTCCATCCTGCTCTTCCTGAGAAAGACTCTCTTGTATCTATTCCTGACCGACCATTGGTCGAAAAGAATGTCAACTTGGCTCCACCTTCAGTTGTTCACTCTGTTCCCAAAGAGAGTAGTGATCATACTGCTCATGTTCTTCTTGTCTCCTCAAATTCTCATGAATTGAAGAGTGACCCTCCCGTCCCAGTTGTTTAGGAGAGTCCTTCTTCTATTCCTATACAGTATGGGGGAAATCATATGATACCGCCACCAAGTAGTTTTTTCGTCTTTTTTGATTGGGGTCCATTGACTGATTTTCACTTCCCATCTTATGTGCCTTTCCAGATCATAGTACAAGCCTATAATATGGTAGTACTTGGAACTATATTAGATGAAGGTGCATATTTTAGCATCATGTCTTCTACTACTTGGAAAGATTTGGGTTCCCCACAGCTTGTGCCTATCACCTAGAAACTGTTGGCTTTTGACGGAGGAACCTTTCAACCTTTAGGGATGCTTCCGAAGTTTCGTATTACTATGGGAAGAAAGACCATCTATATAGACGTGATGGTAGTCCAAGGTCCGTTAGATTTCAATCTTCTCCTTGGACGTGACTATGTTTATGTTATGGGAGCTCTTGTTTCTTCGCTTTTCTGTGTGGTTTGTTTTCCGCACAAAGGGAGAATTGTGACTATTGATCAACTGTAATTCACTAGTCACCAGGCACCTCCTTTGCAACCATCGTCCCCTATCAACTCTTGTTTGTAAGAAATACCTTCCCCACCATAGGTCAATTATGTGGCTACCTGTTCCATCTCCACATCTGTTGATGATCAGACAGATGGTATAGTACATTATGTACTGGGGGCATTGGAACCTGATCTGTCTTTGATACCAAATGACATGTATTCTTCCCAGAGCATGGTTCTTCCATCTAGTGAATACCTCTTGGGAGCCATGTTCTTGTATGGTCCATGATCAAATTAATGAGGATAGTTCTTTTTCTTGTGTCAACCTCATTAAAAAATGAAACAAGGAGTCATGAGGAGAGTTCCTGGCCTTGTGTCAACCTTGTTAAAAAATGAAACAAAGGGTGTGAGCATAGTTCTTTGTATTGTGTCAAGCTTGTTAAAAAATGAAATAAGGGTCTTGAGGATAGTTCTTTTACTGTGTCAACCTCGTTAAAAAGGAAACAAAGGGTCATGAGGATAGTTCTTTTACTATGTCAACCTCGTTAAAAAATGAAATAGGGATCGTGAGGATAGTTCCTAGTCTTGTGTCAACCTCGTTAAAAAATGAAACAAAGGGTCATGAGCATAGTTCCTTGTCTTGTGTCAAGCTTATAAAAAACAAAACAAGTCGTGAGCATAGTTCTTTATCTTGTGTCAAGCTCACTAAAAGGTGAAACAAGGGGTCAAGGATAGTTGTTTTACTATGTTAACCCTGTTAAAAAATGAAACACCTCCCATTTCCAAATCGAGTCTTTGCTTATGATCTTGTAAAATCCCAATCGAGTCTTTCCAAGATCTCAAAAGTGAACCTTCATTCCATCTACCTAGTTGACTGAAATGAAGCTTGGGGGCATGTACCTCGATTGTGTCATTATGCTGAGGGAATGAAAACTTATAGCAAGCATAGTTTTTCATTTCAAGCTTGTGTAAACATGAAACTAAATCCAAGTAGAGTTCTCCATGGTTAAAGCTTTTGTAAAAAAGAACCCATGCCAAATTTACATCTCATGATTGTCATTTTATCAGCTAATTGATGCTAGATGAGCCTTGGTTGTTTCATTCCATTGCCACCATCTCTTTGGATGATCATATGCTTTCACTTGGTTGTTTCTTCCTTTCTTTAGAGACCGCAGTGATGAGTGGTTTTATTAGCCAACCTCTTGACCATTACATGTTTTGAGCAGTTCCACCATTGCCAGAACCAGTTGCTACCCTTTGTAACACTCATTCCTCCATGATGAGCCACGTTTCAGCTCTTTTCTCTACTCTTTAAACTCATATGAAAAGATCGCCGAGTATTTTTCCCTTTTTGACTCGTTAAAGAGAATAAAAACGAGGGGTCCATTTTGGCTCTTTTCCAACCCTTTAAAAGTGAAAAGATGGCCGACCCCTTATTGTTTTTAACTCGTTAATGGATGTGAAATTTCATGCGCTCGGTACAAGTTTACCCCTTTTTCAGGCTAGGAGGCACTATTTACAAAAAAGGTATTCCTTGACTGAAATGGTTAAGTGGTTCTCTGAAGTATTTTTTTCTATCTTTTCGGGCTCGAGAGACACAAATGTATGAAAAGGGACCACGTGGACTTTTCTTTTACATGTCTTTTTCAAACTCTCTAAACATGAAAAAGATACTGAGTTACACCTTTGTCAGACTCATTAAACTATTAAACGACATTGGATTCATCACCATGATGTACATAAGCTTCTCCTTCCTAGGGCTCATTAAACTTAATAGGTCAGATTTATCGGAAGGATGAACTTACAACGCAAGCATATGCTATCCCCTTCAAGCTTGTGATTAAAAAATAATTGGGGTACTCACCAGAAATGGTGGGGGAAAATTTGGAAATCTCTTAGTCGTGTCGGTAGCTCACTCTTGAACATGACACTCTTTGCTTCGTGTTAGGTTGGGACATCCTACTTTGTATCATTGACCTTCTTGGGTTTGGGCCATTCATTTTTGCCTTCCATCTGATCTCTACCACGTCGTCATGACCACTGATCCTATGGATCCAAAAGTTGCCAAACTTCCCAGTTGTCTCATCGATATGTTGAAGAGTTTTCCTTCTGTAGTTACACTTACCTCTAATTCTTTGTATCATCGAAAATCATTTTGCATCCTCTCGTCTCGCATTGATGATGTGGGATTCATTATGGCCCTCCTTCGACATAGTCACTTTCCATCGACTTCAACTCATTATCCAAGAATTTGACCGAGAGACTCCCTTCCATTACCTTAGAGCTTACATGCCCTAATGGCAAGCTCTTCACACTCGATGACAAGTTCACATCATTGGCTTTCAATCGAGTGATTTCATGAGTGTTCGACTTCAGCTCCTATATTCACATTTCATGAATTGTGCTGATAGTACCTTGATGACCATTGTCATTATCAGTGGTTTCTTCAACACTTGCTAATAGTTTACATCATTGACTAGTAATCAAGTGACTTTCTAGCATTTTCAACATCAGCACATCCATTCGCATGCTAAGATCTGAACTTTTATCAGGTCTTTTTGGAGTACAAGACCCTAGAATCAGATCACAAAAATTCCAAGTTGCAAAGTGGTGTGACATGATTATGATGATATGCATGTCTCTTTCAAATGGCCGACTACGACCAGACCATGAATTATCATATGTGATCCTTCTCATTATTAGATGGGTGTGACCATACCTTGGTTTCATTATGATCCCCCTTGACAGATGGTTGCGATCATACCTGGATCCATTTACATGATCATTCTCTGGATGGCTACATCCATGTCATGATTCATGTACCATTTGACAGAGATCTCAATTTATGTATATGTCTTTGTACTTTCTTGCAGTTTTTCCGGCAGCACACTGGTTCCCCGCACTGATTTATAAAGCATTTCATCCCTCACTCTAGCTTGGCCTTTACGCTTTAGGGGGAATCTATTACACAACATTTTGTCACTGTCCTTGCACTCCCCGTTCCTTTATCCTGGAGGACCTCTACAGTGAACCCTGCATGCTTTCCTTCATGGAGAAACTTCCCTCTTCATTTCTATTTTCCCCAATTTACAAAACTGGCGCTAATGGCCTTTGTCTCTCCCGTGCCGATGTGCAGAGGTTAGAACTACTCCTCGTGCCGATCGAAGTGACTAAGCTGTGTTTCAATTGCACCAGTCCTATTATGGAAAGTTTTTTAAATTAGAGTCGAAGCTTCCAGCTCTAGAAGCTCCATAACAGAAGTCTGGTAAATGATTTGGCTGGATGGGGTTGAGTATGATAGTTTGGGCTCCTTTCCCCTATATTGATGGAACTACCTCAAGGGATAAGTCCTTCTCCCATGAGAAGAGGATCCATCTCCCATCCATATTTCCTATATAAATCTCCCTTCTTCCAAAGCACAAACTAGAGTGTGAATATTATAGTCACAGTTGATAGTTTTGGTAGAGTCAATTTTTGAGTGATAATACTATTTTGGAGTAGACAAGCAAACTATTACTAGTTGTAGCTGCCTAGTTGTGTGAGGGAGAAGTGTGTTTTTGTTTGGAGTGAAGCCGAAGGGGAAGAGCTTTAAAACTATTATTGTTTGAAGCCATCGTGGAATGCTAGCAGAGGTGTGTGGGAACCTGATCTTTTTAGAGGAATACTGCAATGTTAAGAGGAATGGTTGTAATCTCTCTTTGATATTAATATATGCAACTATCAATTGATTTCCTACATGTTTTGTAATATTGCATATCCATGTCTTAATGCTTCCTGACTCATTAAGTAGTTTGAATTGCAATTTTTCTATTATTATGTTTGTGTGTTGTTGTTGTTTACTTGTTTCAGGAACTTGAAGAAGGAAGCGAGAGATTGCTGGAGCGAGCAAGTGAGATTTCATCAAATAGGATAAGCGACCAAGAGGTAGGCCCTCTTGATTGATTCTAACCTAAGTAAATCTTCCATAGAATGTATTTGTTGTGGCTAGAACCATTATCGGGTTATAGGAATTCATTCATGTCCGCACTTATAATTTTACTTCACCATAGTTCCGATGTCACCAACTCCCGAATTTTAGCACTTCCATTTTCGTTTCAACCTCGGATATTTTGACACTTTCTTTTTCGGTTCTCCTCTGAATGTTGACTCCTAAAATTTCCGGTGTTCCACATGATATTGACCCTTGATACATTGATCCTTCTCCATAATGGTCACTTGATGTGGTGCCTTTCCCTTTTGATTTCCCTTTAAATGACCAAGAATACACCTTTTCCTTGTTATATAATGGATGGAAAATATGACCATTCAACAGAAATACAAGAAATTATTACAGATATAACACCTTGGATAATTTTACAGTAATTAACAATGAACCTACGTAAGAAATTATCTTTCCGTTGTAATTTATGAAGTTGGTGAACCGTGTGTGGAGGAAGAAAGTTGATGATGGCTTTAATATTAGAGGGATCTGTTAGGGTCATATAATTTATAGGATCAATTAGTCATTATCGTTTGATTTTTCTCCCATGAAATGTTGTAAATAATTATTTCATTCTGCAAATTATTTTCAAAAGTTCAAAAAAAGAAGAAAAATAGAAAAATAAAATAAATAAATAGGGGATATAAAAAAAAAAATTAATATATATATATATATAATATAATATATATATATATAATATATTAAAATATTATATATATATATATATATATATATATATATAATATATATATATAATATATAGATGTGAACTTTTTTATTGAAAAATTTAGAAAAATATAAAAATTATGCCCCTATAGTGTGCTAATCAAAATGCTGCTTCTAAATTTCAAAAATGAAAATTTCATAATGTTTCAAACTTGGATAATAATGCTTTATGTTATGAAATAATAAGACACATTTTATTTTTTGTTGGTGAATAAATAGCAAGCTCAAATCAATAGCCCAAATCAACCCCACCAAGATCTATGGCAAAAGTCTGTTCCCCCCCCGGTGCTCCTGATAGTTAACATGGGGGGAGAGGGGCAAAATACAGTTTCCGCCTAAACCACTTGGGCTAGTGTGGCAGCACTCAGTGAATTTTTGGGGGTCCCCTCCTGATACCATTAACCACTTTCAACCCCCTCGCCCCCCGAAATACCACCCCTCCATCTCCCACCAACGACCCATTACCATCTGCCATTCATCTCCCACCACATCTCTTATCCTTGTCCACTCACCTCTCGCTAGCTACCTGTTACCTCTGCCACTCTGCTCCCGCCATTTTTCCTTCCACGTCACCCCCTACATGTCAGATATTCATTCAACATTAGAAACTTACCTCCAACTCCATAATGAACGTTATTTCATTAAATTCCCATTTTTTATCCATTTTTATCAATAAATTACTCCCACTCCATAAAAGTTAATTTTGTCATTATCCAACCAATTGAACTGCCACATAAATCCCTGGAATCCTGTAATTCGTTTTCTTTTTTCACCTCGCCATTGATCCTACAAGTTAATATCAAGCTGCCATGAACTACTAGCCTTAAATAGCAGTTTTCCTCCAGAAATTTGACCAATTTCCACCCAGGTAACCATTGTTCCTATAGAATTCTATTTGGTAAGTTTTTGTAAGTATTTTTCTTTCACTATCCTTTTATTTCATTTCATAAGATGTCAAACTGTAAAGGAAAGGGGAAAATTACAGAGGAAAATCCCATGATTCCCCCATCCCTGATTTGGACAAGTCTCCTTTGATCGATACCCATTATAAAATCATCGATACCCAATGTTAACTCGACCTATACAAAATTCATAATTGAGCAAAACAAAAATTCACGGACCAAAGTGATGATCTTATCATTTTGGGAATCCCTTCTCCCTCAATTCACCCTAACTCACTTTCTCCCTAAATTCTCCATTTGGATCCATCTCCAATACCTTCCAAGACAAAAATCTATTATTTCCCACAATAATGGTGTCATTTTCTCCATATCCCCTGAAAGTATTTGTTAGGCCCTACAACTTGAATACCAAGTCTCCCATCATCCTTTCTCAGCCGATGTATTGATGGAATTATATGAAAAGCTAACTTTCCCTTAGAGAGCTTAAATTTTTGAATGTTTCCTTCCAGAAAATGTTGAATTACCCCAGAAAAATCCCCAATATCCAGTCTCAATTTTCCAAGAAATGTCCAGAAAAGTAATTTATATGGTAACTCGACTTCTTGCGTATCATAGTGATCAATGGGTAGATGAAATAGTTCTAGTATTTTTGTCAATTTTTGCAGTTGGAATACATCCATCCATTCTTTTCAATTACATTTAGTTTCTATCCAATTCAATCCAATTCAATCCATGATCAATTTGTAAATTTCAAAGTAAAAGGTGTTTTTAAGTAGCAGCCAATTTTGGTTTACCTTATGTTATTTCATCAGTCAGATAGGTTCATATTTCCTTTATCGAAGGCATATAATGTGGGAAATACTTTGTCGGTGATTCATTGGAGTTATCTGGTTAGAAATAAATCAGAGGAGTATACTTACATTGATTTTGTTGATAAATTTCTACATACCTCATTATCTTTTCTTAGTAGTGATCTGATCCCAGGAATTTCACCAGAGATAAAGAAGGTTTTGCACTTGTCAAAGAAATCTAAAGTTGCATACTGGTATTTATACGACAATTACACTAAAATTAGAATATATGGATCAGAAGTACCTCCTTACAAGATGCTAGTGTTTGTAATAGTCAAAATATTTTCATTAGAATACACAAGGAAAATGCTAAATATGGATGAGCTCCGCTTTGTCTCCTACAAACAGAAAGCATAGTTCAAGCTTAAGGCTAATATAGGTTCTTATATCTTCAACACCAGAGCTACAACAAAGAAGGTGGGAGATATATTAAGTTAAATGAAGTTCAAGCCTAATTTCTCTTGGTCGTATGATCCTTTAGGCATTATTTCAAAATTCATATTGGAACAAAAGATTACTTTCTATGCATATACACCAAGGCCCGAAATTGAACAGTATGATAACTAGGAGGAATGGATAGAGGGAACTTTATAATAAGTTGAGGAGTGACCAGTTAGTTAATCATCCATGTAGACACCTATTCCTAAGGAAAAGGAGGGAAAGAGGGGGAGAGAGGACATGTCCCTTACTGAATCTGAATCACAAGGTGCATAATTTATTTTTTTTAAAACGGAAAAGAAAGACCCAAACAATACTAAAAATTCAGACCCTCAATTTGATCCTCCTATGATTACTACCCAAGATGAGTCTCCAGAAGAAAGAGATACACAACAATAGGCAATAGTAGTTTTGACAAGAACTCATGTAAATCCTTTTTCTCAAGTAGAAGAAACAATTCACTCTCCTACTATAGAAAAAATAGTTCAGTCTTCAGTATCTTCTAGTTCTCAAATTTCAACTCAGTAGAGCATATTTTCAAGGTACATGGAGATAAAAATGAAAAATGAAGCTTTAAACGCTTCAACTTACTCGAAATTTTGGAACCAAATAGCTAAAATACAACACAAATTTCTCTCTACATTTGACATAGAAAAAGGACAGTTCCAAATGGCCTTCATGGAACCTTTAGTGCCACCTCCTAGGAGTGCTGAAGACTACAAAGCCTCTTTTTTTTCAATTGATACTACGAAGATACATGAAATAGATCAAATCAATTACACAAGAAAACAGGGGAGCTGATCTTTTCAACACTTACCAGTTCGGCCATTTTTGCTTCCAAACTACAATCATCTCTGTATAATGTGCATTCCCAGTTGAAGATTGAGAAGTTGTCCTCATTTGCTAAAGACAATACAATCAAATATCTAGAATATTTGATATTAAAACTAGGACATGGCCCTGTTTATATCAGGGCAGTAGAAGTGCTCATAAAGAACAAAGAGGCAGATATTCAAGCATTAAGAAAGAAACTAAAGCTACCATCCACAAAACATCCTCAAACTAAAGAAGCTACCAACATAGAAATGGAAAAGGAACTTTTGTTTACCATAGTTGTTGAGAAGAATGCACAAATACAAAAGATGGAGCAGGACATGGAAGCATTGTTAAAACAAAAAGAACAGTGGGAAGCAGAAGGGACATCTACATCAGGCACAAGTACAACAACAAAAACTTGAGCAAAGTCAACATCTTCGGAGTCTACAGAAGATATTGTTAAAGCTTTGGAATAATTATCATCAGTGAAGGCAACAAAAGAAAAGTTATCAACAACATTGAATCGTATGGAGGAGAATAAACTAAAATTGATAATTCATATTTGACATAAATGTAGAAGAACTACAAGCTCATTCAATAGATTCAAAAATATGAGGACCAATATTTTGTCATTTAGATGTTGGCAGAGGCCAAAAATAGCATTTGGCATAATATAAATGCTAATATAATAAATATGTGGCCATAAATTCAAATCATTTTTGAGAAAGAGGAACTCATGGAAAGAGTTAAGACAAAAATATAGAATACTAAAGAAGATTTGGAGCACAGACAAAAAGAGGGACAAATGATTATCAAGCTATTAAACTCCAAGAACAAGGATAAATTAGAGGACCTGAACATTCCAGACAGAACAACAACAATCATGGAGGTTAAGAGAGTGTTAAACAAAATAATTCGATGATACAATTCGAGAACAAATGTAAAGTCCTCGAGTTACAAGTCATAAGATTCAACAAAAAGTTCACACTTATGGAGGGAAAGGGTCTACCTACTCTCAAGAATTCTAATTGAAAATTATTTCAATTAGAAAACTACCAGGAGAAACTATGTAACATAGTTGTTGATGTTTCAAATATTGTAAAGGCCAAAGGAGTTATTAGTGGAGAATAATTTATAGAAGGCCTATAGTTTGACTTGACTATTAAACATGAGATTCACCACCTTTTGGTCAACCAGCCAACTTTTTACATTTACACCAAAGTGGGTGAAAGGTTCAGAAACATGGTAAAGGTTTCCATCCCAAGTGACAAAAGGTGGGAACAGTTGCTAAATTTTATCAAGTAAAGCATAACTGAAACCCTAAAATTTTGGCATCAGAGGAACAACATTTGCAATGAAATAGCCACAGTTAACACCATATTCCTTCAAAGCCTCAACAATGCAGCAAATTCTTACCAGTCTTTCCTTATTTTCTTCTTCTATATTTGAAATATTTGTGTCTTTAACAAATATTATTTTGTAAATATATTTTATTTTGAAGTATTATCTAAGATGTAAGAGTTTCTATATGTACTTTGTAATAAGACTTAGGAAGCGTTGGAACTTGTATGAAGAAAATTAACATTTTGATGTAATTTGTGGATGTTCTAAAGTGATCAATTTCAATAATACAGAGAGTTTGTTCTAGGATTCCCATGTAAATCTATTGCTGATATTATTTCTCATGTGAGATTGTTATTTTATCAGTTTTCCATATGTTTTACTGCCTCTATTATTTCAAGAAGATAAAGGGCCAAAATTGTTTAAACACACTTTGCTCTGGCTTTTAAACAATATCAATGTTTTCATTCTAATGTTAAGTATATAATTCATCTTAGTATGCTCTATATTTAATTTAACTTAAATCATTTTTATCGTATTCACTCCACAAATACTTTTAAATATCAAAAACCTTGCCTATCATGGCCTATTACAATTTCTTTGTTAGTTTTGTGTTTGATCACCCAAAGACTCATGACTCCATGCCCAATGTACTTTCCCTGTGGTTCTCAACCAAATTTTTAAAAAACCAACCTCAGAAGTCAATAACTAGCCTAATACCTTAAAACAGAATTCAAATTAAAAGAGAGATCCCTCTTTGAAGTTGGAAGGGCTAGATCCCAACTTTGCAAGTGGTTTTGTGGTTACTTCTAGGTTTCTCTCCATAGCCTTGGGAAATTATGGAGTGATAACATTTTGGCGACCATACTGGGGACAACCTGATACAAAATACATTATTTCCCTGGTAAATACCCCTTTCAAAGGTTAAAGCTCTTTCCAGTGTTTGATTACGAAATAAATGTTATCCAGGTTGTTTTTCCATCCAGATTGTATATATAAATCCATCTATAAATAATATATTGAACACTTGGCCCCCATAAAGATCTACACTAGATCCCATCCATATCCTAACCCACTTAAAACTATAAATAGATGAAAGAAACTTATTAGGAAGAAGAGTTTCACTAAGAGACAAGTACCCAATAATCCATTACCCAGAGTTAATTCTCTCCCTGAAAGTTTCATAACTGTAGAGGATATTGAATTTGACTTACCTTTTGAGCACAATATTTTCCGAACCAAGTCACTAATTTTTGTCCATGAGATAGTTTTTGATGAAATTTTTTTGAAACGTTATACCTCAACACATCAACTTGTCATTTCAAATCCTAATGAATATGTTATAAAACAGTTTACTAAGCTTGAAGATTTGGTGACTGAATTAAAGCTAGTTGCTTAGATTTACTGATCAATCAAGTGTTTCTTGTTTTTTGGTCTCTTCACTGACTCCTGCCGTAGTTTCTCTTATTCCATCTGTTCCTATTTCATCTACTTTCTTTACTACTTCTATACCAAATCATGCCATAATCCCATTTTATTTACCACCCTCAACATCCACATCAATTTTAGTTTCATCTTCATCCCGTTTATTAGTCATGGCAGCTTATTATGCCCCCCTTGTCTTGCCTAGACAAGTTAATGCCATGCCATAGGATTATCAAAGCTTAATACCTCAATTTGATGGCACAGGTCCAATCACAACACAACAACACATAGATAGAATGAATGATTACTCAGATTTGCAAGAAGTTGATTAAGATGATGTGAAAATGAGGCTCTTTGCACAAAGTTTGATAGGAGAAGTTATGAAATGTTTCAGGGCATTTCCAATAGCTAGTATTGTAGATCTCCCACAATTTCATCAAAGTTTTCTCACAAGGTGGGAATTAAAGAAGAATCCTATTCAAATATTGGCTTAATATGAGAGTATAAAGAGATCTCCTGGTGAGATAGTTCAAGGTTACTGCATTAGTTTCAATAACATTACAATTCTATTCCAGTTGCAATAAAACCTCCACCAAGGCTAGGTCTGATCAAATTTCCAGATGGTTTTGATGAAGATATGTCTTATCATTTGAGGGAGAGAAATCCTGCTACCCTAGAGGAAATGCAAAGGAATGTTCTTAGTGTTGAAGTAGATTTATTGGATAAGAGAGCAAGGTTAAAGGTTGACAGAAGAGTCACAATCAAAGAAGAACCTTATTCTTCATCATTAGATACAAAGTTATACACCTTAGTTAGAACCATGGAAAGAATGATGGAAAGGAAAAGTTTAATTGATAAGGATGTAGAAATTTCCACTGTAGATCACCTAACAATGAAATATAGTAAAGAAAAATACTTGATCTACTTCTACAACCAATTTAGCAGAAGCCTAATCGAACATGAGCAACATCAATGCTAACACATATAACTGATATGGAGGAATCAATCTCACATAACACAGAAGATATAAGCAAGGCGAAAGCCTCAGCCTAAAACCCCAACTCTGTATTATCATACAAGTGGAAATATATCCAATATTACAAAAAGAATCAGCTCAAAAGCTATCTTGCTCTCTCTGCAATACCTTTGCTGCGCATAGACAATCAAAGGCCTCTTTCAAACCTGCTGATCTACCCTCCAAGCCTCCTATTTCTTTGCACAATTCTGATTGGGGTCCAGTGCAGCCACTTGTGTGAATTGGCCTCTTCACACACTCACTAACCTCTGATCCAACTACGCAGTCCTGAAGGAGGTAAATCCTCATCATGGATCAGCTTCCTTTATAGGAAAAATATTCATCCAACTAATAATACACTGTCCCTTCTTTGATCTCAACTAGGTCTCTGTTTGAACTGACATGCCTGAGTTGTTCATGAGAGAATCTTCAGTTATCTGAGGTGCAGTAGTTATATGCAAACATGAGTTAACTAATTGAACTCACATTAATTTAAACAAACTGTTTAAATCAATCTAAGTGGACTTGACTATGTTAACTGAGCCAACTAATTACAACTCAAATTAGAACTCATCCTTATCTCTTTAACTGATGGATAAATTCCTCAATTAATAGAGAACTATTGCATGTCCTCACATAGACTTCATGTTTGATTTTTCACAACTAATTAACTCATGGTGAATTAATTAATTTATTTTCAAACAACTATTAAGTTAAAATTTGAATTTTACTTCCTATTTTAGTCCAGCAACTGACTAAAATTGGAATCCATACCGAACTGCTAAAAATAGCAATTCTCTTTTTAGCACTTCCATTTTTCATTCTCTGTTTCTCAATCCAGCACTAGTACCCAAACTACTATTTATAGCAGTGCTATTTTTAGCATTTCTTGTTGCCATTTTCAACACTCCCTCTCAACAAGAAAGGCATTCAAATCGAACCTGATCCTATACCTTTGGAATGTTCTGCATGTAACACTTCTACCAAGTGTGGTTGCTCCAGCAACTCTCTAAAGAAAACAAAAACTCCCAACTGACCTCTCTTTTGGGCTAGAAACATACCATGATGCTGAAGCTCTACTTCCTACTGACAAGTGCTCCCTCTCTGACCTCTGAGCTACTGCAACACTACATGCATCTCACACTATTGCACACCTCTCTTTGACATCTTACACTGGTGCAACACTCCTGTGCCTCTCGCATTGTTGCAATCTACTAGCTCTACACTGTCTTGGGACTCTTGCACTATAGCTCTCTCTGCCACTCCATCTGCATCTGCCTCTACCCAGTCAGTCAATCCTACTACTCCTCATCGGGGTTCTTGTAGCAAAGACAAATCAAAGAGGTTGGGTACCTCAAGGATCCTACCCCTCCTCCTTGGGACAATCACTCCACATCGCCCCACCTCCTACTTGGAGGTTTGGCTGCATGTGATCCCTCCACCCACCTGGCTCGAAGTTTCCCCCTACTGGAGGTCTCTGCATTAGTAGATGTCTCTACTCGATCTCCTCTCAGCTTCTGTAGTTGTGGCTGCTCCACAACCTCCTGATGTTGCTTCACCAATTATGACTCCCCCACAATTTTCTGAGACTTCTTCTGGCACTTCATGTTGAAAGGTAATTTACTCTCCCTCTCAACCACCAAGTATCTAAACTTTTCCTTGCTCCTCAACACTTTGCATGCATCTTGAACCTCAAGTGCATACAGTTTCTTGGCTAGCACACTAATCTATTTCATATTTCTCATTGTCATGAAATTTTCTAGAAAAAGAGCTGATTTTAAATCAGTGATATCTCCCTCATCCGAACTTTGATTCAGCCGATTTGTTTTTGGAATTTGGGTCTTTTTCCACAAGGAATCCAAATCTGTTATTTGTTTCTGAAAATTTTGTATAAAAATTTTTAGATCTGCTCTTCAAACTCTCGGCCCAGATCTCAAAACTTTGAAATCTCCTCTCAGTATACCATTATCTCCTTTGATCACCTTTGCTCTGATATCATGTAGAAATCTCCACTGTAGATCACCTGATAGTGCAATATACTAAAGCAAAATACTTGATCTACTTCTACAACCAATTTAGCGGAAGCTTAATCGAACATGAGCAACATCAATAAGAACACATATAACTAATATGGAGGAATCTATCACACATAACACAGAAGATATAACCAGGGGGAAAGCCACAGCCTAAAACCCCAACTCTGTATTATCATACAAGTGGAAATATAGCTAGTATTACAAAAAGAATCAGCTCAAAGCTATCATGCTCTCTCTGCAAAACCTCTGTTGCTCATAGACAGTAAAAGGCCTCTTTAAAACCTCTTGATTTTCCCTCCAAGCCTCCTATTTCTTTGTGCAATTATGATTTGGGTCCAGTGCAACCACTTGTGTGAATTGACCTCTTCACACACTAACTAACCTTTGATCCAACTACGCAGTCTTGAAGGAGATAAATCCTCATAATGGATGAGCTTCCTTTATAGGAAAAATATTCATCCAACTGATAGTACACTGTCCCTTCTTTCATCTCAACTGGGTCTCTGTCTGAATTGACATGCCTGAGTTATTCATGAGAGAATTTTCAGTTATCTAAAGTGTGGCAGTTATATGCAAGCATGCATTAACAAACTGAACTCACATTAATTTAAACAAATTGTTTAAATCAATCTAATTGGAGTTGACTCTGTTAACTGAGCCGACTAATTACAACTCAAATTAGAACTCATCCTTATCTCTTTAACTAATGGATAAATTCCTCAATTAATAGAGAAACTATTGCATGTCCTCACATAGACTTCATGTTTGATTTTTCACACATAATTAAATCATGGTGAATTAATTTATTTATTTTCAAACAGTTGTTCAGTTAAAATTCAAATTTTACTTCCTATTTTAGTCCAAGGATTGACTAAAATTTGAATCCATCTCGAAATGATAAAAGTAGCAATGCTATTTTTAGCACTTCCATTTGTCATTCCCTGTTGCTCAATCCAGTACTGGTACCCAAACTGCTATTTATAGCAGTGCTATTTTTATCACTTCTATTTTTAGCATTTCTTGTTTTCAACAAGGGCTACTAATGAGCACTAGTACTATAGCAAGAATGTTGCAACTCCTGCGGCTACCAAATTTACTTTATCAAGCGGGGGTTCATACAAACTTAGAGGTGACACTGCTGTATACACAAGTAAAAATGATGGTTATGCCTTTTGTCATGATTCAGTTGGTGAGAGACGACTAGGGTTTTCAAGCCAGACTTCAATGGATTTAGAAGAATCTTGACTATTGATGAGGGAAAGAGAAATTTACTCTAAGAGAATTTTTTTCTACTGCAGTAAGGAAAAAGACTGAAATCCAATGCTAAAACACACCATCTCCTACCTAACTGCTAAGAGACTATGTTTCAGAAAGAATTCTAGAATAACATGTGTGAAAGTCTATTGTTTTAAGCATGTAAATATAAAACATCAACATTTTACTACTGTGTATGTAAATGGCTAAAATAATCTATTTTTTTCTTTTTGTCTTTTTTCCCTTTAGATGGAGAAGTGTGAAATCTAATCTCTCTTGGTGATGTGGCAGTTATGGCTTAGGGATGCTGGTCGATGGTTGGAAGGTTTGGGAGACCCTCAGGTGACCTTTCCTAGCTTCCTAGAGGTTTTCCCTCAATTCGGCCTCAAAACAAGCCACTACAGGAAAACCTACAGGATGTCCTAAAAACCTACAAGATTTTCTCTATTTCTATAGGATACAACCAAGAGACAAATGATGGGTGCTTGATCCAAATGGATCCAAGAATGCTCTCTAAGTTTTTGTAAACCCTTTAGAAATCATGCCCAATGCCAAAAATCCTTTGAAAGATTGAAATTATCACAAAAGGGACACCCTTAGCAAGGCAGAGAAACACTATCGAGAGGCCCAAAACCCGTGAAAACAGAGAAAACAAAGCATCGGCGGCCTTAAGGCAACGTTGAACTGGAGCCGTCAGATCTGGCCGATCAGTGGTCTAGATCCAATCGGTGAATCACTATCAGTGGGGGCTATTGGTGCTTATAACTGGAATCCACATGACGATTGCAATTGTGATCAGCGCGGATCAATGAGGATCGTCAATCAAGCACGCAAATTGACAGCCCATGGTAATGCATGCTATTGTAATCGGAAAATGCAGAGGAGCGATTACAATTGGCGGGGGTCATGTGCGATATGCGATATCGCGTCAGAACATGGAATGGGGCCGATGACAGTGATGGCAATGATATTATGGACTCAATAACAAAATAGGTGGCATTGCATATATTTTGACGTCCGGAAAACTGAGTTATCCTTTGTAAATCACATTTTCGTTGAATAAACGAAAAGATAAGGAAAAAATGCCGATGCAATGTCACCGACCCAAAAGGGTTTATTAACAATATTGAACAATATTTTAGGTCTGGATTACGGGATTTTATAGTGTTTTTGTGCATTTTCACAGTTTTACATATTTTTCCAAAATACAAAGGAATGGGACTTTCCGATATGTGATAGCAACTTGTGGGCAAACCGGATATGGGAATGAATCATATTTAAGGACTTTTAAAGTCCGATATATTGGATTTTGGTGAACTTTCTCTGTTAAAACACATTTTTCCTTTGTTTAACAGAGTGCGGCTATTTCAAGAGTTTGAGAGGCCCGTGGCACTATTGCATTACAGAATGGGTGGCCACCTCCTCTCCATGCATTAAGCAATGATGGTATAATGCTGGCAGATGGATTCAAAGTGTGTAGAGGCCAGGGAGGCCAAGAGAGAGTGAGGACAGAGATTAAGAGCTATGAGGGAGTCTGTGTACTCAGAGAAAGCTTGAGGGATTCGAGTGAAGCTCTTGTAATTGCATCTATTGTGTGTGAGACTCAAACTAAGCTCACTATTGTAAAAACTCTGTTTGAAGACTTAATAGAGAGGTCACCACTGAAGGTTGGACCAGGAGATGTAGCCCAGGTGTATTGGATGAACTCCTTATTAAATTTGCTATGTTTTTCTGTGTTTGTCTATTATAGTCTTTAACTGCTTCAAAGTTTATATTTCGTAATCTGATCAATCCATTGCACAAAATAACATAGGTACATCCATGCAAATGAGTCTGTAATAGCTTATTAATTATCTTAGATCTCATTATCATATCAAGTGGTATTAGATCTTCAGGTTACTAAGGTTAGACAAGCTTATGCTGGACTATTTGTGAATACTAACTAGGTCAAAGCTTAAATTAGGAGAAGGATAACTAGTTGAAACTAACCCAGAAATTGGTAGAGTCTATCCTAAGAGGAAAATGAGAGAAGAAATTCCATTGGAATCAGACTCTCAATTTATGGACAGTTTCATGACCATGAGAGCCATGGTAGAGGAAATGTATAGAGAATTTAAGAAAGATAAAAGTGAAGATTATTCAACTTCCAAACAAGACAAAGGAACAAAAGAATCTCTTATAGATGGACATTTTGAAGGCAAAGGGAAAGGAAAAAAGGCTCCTCTATCCACACCTCTTGATAGCCCTGAAAAAACAAAGAAGAATACATCTTTGATTAAATTAGATGTTAAATTTGATTTGCCAATAAATGATGGAGATTTAAATGCAGAGAAGCTAGATAACTCGATTCAACAGATTGATGTGTATTGCAGGGTGCAGAGCATTGATTCAAACATAAGTAAAATTCAGTTGGCCAGCCTATGCCTGGGAGGAACTGCCTTAGAATGGTGGGAAGACATGACACAAGCTGACTTTAAGAAGCATGGTAAAATTCTTTCTATCTAGAGTGAATTTGTTTCTGCAATTAAAAAACAATTCTATCCACTAGCTTATATGTAGTAAGCTATGATGAGTTGGAAAACTCTTCACCAATTAAAAGGGAAAAGTGTACAAAGCTACACTCAATAATTTAGAAAAAGAGCTTTAATTCTAGGCATTTATTTAGACTCACCTGAAACTTTGCTGAGGTATATAGGTGGTCTACATAGTTATTTGAGGCACACCATTCTCATGTTTAACCCTACTAGCATAGATGAGGTATCTGTTCAAGCTACCCTTCTAGAGGCTAGAGGCAAGAATGTGAACCTAGAGATTGGGGGATCATCAAAACCCACTGCAAGCAAGAACAAGGAAAAGAGGAAGAAGAAATGGAAAGAGAGGAAGGCAAATGCTATACAAAAGGCCAAACCTTCATGCACTTACTACAAGAAGGATGGACATGATGTTGAATATTGCTGGTCTTTGCATCAAGAGCTGAAACCCAAGAAGCTCGAGTGCAAGAAGAAGAAGGCTGTTGCAGCTGTTCAGAGAGATTTGGGGTCAAATTTAGGTGATGAAACAACCGTCACATCCACAGGTATACAAGGTAAAAATTTTGAAGCATCTTCTAGTGAAGAAAATGAGAGAAGAAGACATGAACTTTTTCATATTAGAGTTATTTCCAAGCATCAAAAGATTGATACTTTTTTTGATAGTGGCTCACAAGTAAACTTAATTTCTGAAGCAATTGTAAAGAAGCTGGGATTACTAACCACACCTCACAAGAAGCCATATCCATTAGGTTGGTTATGTGATAAAGCAAAGCTACAAGTGACTAAACAATGTAAACTTAGGTTTGCCATTGGTTCAACAATTGTAGATGAGGTTGAGTTAGATGTAATTCCCTTGGGTATATGTGGAATTGTTTTAGGAAGTCCTTACTTGTATGATAGAAAACCCATCTTCTATAGAGCTGAAAATAAGTATCAAATTGTTAAAGATGGAATATAATATATTGTAAGAGCTCAAAAACTCAAAAATAATTATACTCTCATAAACTTAGGGCAGATGGAAAGAATTGTAAATTCATGCAAGCAATTTTTACTGATGGTTGTAAAGGAGAAGAAATATGATAAAACCAATGTATTTGAAGGTTGTGATGCTAAACAACAAGCTGATTTAGAAAAAATTATTTTAGAATATGATATTTTATTTCAAGAACCTAAAGGTCTACCACCCAAAAGGGAAATTGTACATGATATTAATTTGTAGCAAGATGCTCCATTGCCTAACATCGGAATGTATAGGTTATCCGCTTTAGAGAATGCAGAAATCAAGAAGCAGGTATAGGAGCTGCTCGAGAAATGGTTCATGAGACCAAGCACATCGCCATGTGGATCCGCAATAGTGGTGGTGAGAAAGAAGGATGGTTCAGAGGATGTGCATTGATTACCGAGAACTAAATAAAATAACGATCAAGAATCGTTATCCCCTTCCTTACATTGATGATATATTGGATTAAATGAAAGAGGCTGTTTACTTTTCCAAGTTGGACCTACGTAGTGGTTACCATCAGGTTAGAGTAACATAGCAAGATGCATGGAAGACTGCTTTCAAAACAAAGCAAGGGTTGTATGAATGACTAGTTATGCCTTTTGGTTTAACTAATGCTCCTACCACTTTCATGAGAGTAATGAATGATGTACTCAGGCATTTTATTGATGATTTTGTAATTGTATATCTAGATGACATTCTTGTATTCAGTAAAACATGGGAAGAACATTTAAAGCATGTAAAGTAGACTCTAGATGTTTTGAAGCAATAAAATATCTATGTTAAATTATCAAAATGTGAATTTGGTAAAACATCTTTGAATTATTTGGGTCATATTGTAGGGGCTGGTGAACTAAAGATAGATCCCTCTAAGGTTGTAGTCATTGTAAACTTGCCTAAACCCAAGTCTCCTATAGAAGTTAGAAGCTTCCTAGCGGCAGCACAATATTGGAAAAAATTTATTCCTAACTCTTCTTTAATTGTAGCTCCCTTACATGCTTTGATAGGATTGAACAAGGTGTTTCAGTGGGGAGGCAAACAACAGAAAGCCTTCGACACCTTGAAAGAAAACAATTAGTACAGCACTAGTACTAGCATTTCCAAATCTTCAACAACCATTTGAGATCGAAACAGATGCCAGTGATTATGCCGTTGGAGTAGTGTTGATTCAACATGGTAAACCCATATGCTACTATTTTGAGACTTGTAATTCTGCAGTAGTTAATTATCCTACATGTGATAAAGAACTGTATGCATTATTTCTGAGTGTGAAGAAGTGGAAACATTACTTAATGGGCAAAGAAACAATAATACATATTGATCATCAGCCACTTTAGTACTTGCACTCACAAACTAAATTACAGCAATCAAGACACTATAGGTCGATGGGTTTCCTAAAGTAGTTTCACTTAGTCATAAGATATAAAAAGGGCATATACAATAAAGTTGCAGATATGTTGCCCAGATCAATGATAAATCCATCTACTATACTTAAGCATAACTCAGTAATGCATGAAAGCTACATTGAACAATATGCTCAAGATATAGATTTTAAAGATGTATATGTAGCTTTAAGTAATGGAAAAAAGGTAGAAGAATTGGATTACTATATTAAGGACCAAATCTTGTATCATTTGTGAAAGCTATGCATTCCACAAAAACATAATTAGGGAGGCACATACTTCCTTGATATCAGATCATTTTGGTGCAAGAAAAACAATTACACAACTGCAAAGATACTATTATTGCCCAAAAATGAATGAAATAGTTTCTAGATATGTAAGAGGGTGTACCATGTGTGCTAAAAGAAAGCCCAACAATAGAAAACTAGGCTTGTACACTCCACTACCAGTTCGTTCCCGTCCTTGGGAAAGTGTTTCCATGGACTTTGTTGGGAGGTTTCCAAAATCTAGAAAGCGACATGACTATTTATATGTTATTGTGGACATGTTCAGAAAATTGTGTAATTTAATACCTTGTAATAAGCATATTACAACTAAACAAACAATGAAATCATTCTTTCAATATGTCTGGGTGCATTTTGGGTTACCCACTTCCATAGTATCTAATCAAGGCTCCCGATTTGTTGGGAAGTTTTGGTCAAGTCTGTGGGAATTAATGGACACCAAAATGAAGAAAAGAATAGCCTTTCATCCACAGACAGATGGCCAAACAGAGGTAGTCAATAGGATAGTGATCCAGTTTCTCAGGGGTTATTGTAGCAAGCATTCCAAGCTTTGGTATGAACACTTATGTTATATGCAACATGCTTACAACCGTGCTAAACATTATTATACATAGAGATCTGCTTTTGAGACCTATTTTGGTTTCATACCAAGGTCTCCCTTGGATTTTGTCTTTGAAAAAGACATAGTAGTTGATGGACATAGTGATGTGGACAAAGCAATCAAATTCATTAAACAGATCCAAGAAATTCACCAGGCGGTGCAGGAACATCTGGAAAAGAGCCAAGCCAAATACAAGGCAAGGCATGATAAACACTGGGTGGAGCACAACTTCCAAGTTGGTGATCAAGTCTGGCTGTATATTAGTAAGGATAGAATGCAAGTTGAAGGAAAGAGGTTGAAGCCAATAAGGTATGGGCCTTTTAAGGCACATGAGAAAATTAGTGAGAATGCTTTCTGCCTTGATGTGCCAGCATACATGCACATCTATTCAGTAGTAAATGCAAAAAATTTAAGATTGTTTGAACCTTCTTTAATTGAAGATCCTAAATAGAAAAGTCAATTTCCTTCCATTGATGATCTGTTTCCTGAATACCTCAATGAGCTACAGGAAGATACAGTTCTATATAGGAAGGTGAGGACAACATGCAGAGGAGACCTGCAGTACCTTAGAATTGGACTCAAAGGTTCAAAAATCAGTAGTGCCAAATGGATAGAGATTGGGCAAGTGAGGCAATTGTATGCTCACTTAAGCGATGCTTGAAAACCAACTTTTGGTGGTCCAAAGGCCTTTTTAGTGGGAAGGCATGATCCAAATGGATCCGAGAATGCTCTCTAAGTCTTCATAAACCCTTTAGAAATCATGCACAATGCCAGAAATCCTTTGAAAGATTGAAATTATTATAAATGTGACACCCTAAGTAGGGTGGAGAAACACTATCAGGAGGCCCAAAACCCATGAAAACAGAGAAAACAAAGTATCGACGGCTTTAAGGCAATGTTGAACCAGAGCCATCAGATCTGGTTGATCAACAGTCTAGGTCCGATCGGCAAATCACTATCAGTGGGGCTATCAGCGCTTATCGACAGAATCCACATGATGGTTGCGATTGCGATCAACGCGGATCAACGAGGACCATCAATAAAGCGTGCGGATCGACAGCCCATGGTAATGTGTGCTATCGTAATCGGAAAATGCAGAGGAGCGATTACAATCGGTGGGGGTCATGTGCAATATGTGATATCGCGTCGGAACATGGAGCGAGGCCGATGACAATGATGGTAGTGATATTACGAACCCAATAACAAAATAGGTGGCATTGCATATATTTTGAAGTCTGGAAAACTGAGTTTTCCTTTGTAAATTGCATTTTCGTTGAATAAACGAAAAGCTAAGGAAAATGCACCGATGCAATGTCACGGACCCGAAAGAGTTTATTAACAATATTGAACAATATTCCAAGTCTATAATGTGGGATTTTACGATGTTTTCGTGCATTTTTGTAGTTTGACATATTTTTCCAAAATACAAAGGAATGGGCCTTTCAGATATGCGATAACAACTTGAGGGTGGACCCGATAGGGGAATGAATCATATTTAAGGACTTTTAATGTCTGATATATTGGATTTTAGTAGACTTTCTCTGTTAAAACACATTTTTCCTATGTTTAATAGAGCGCAACCATTTCAGGAGTTTTAAAGGCCCGCAACACTATGGCATTACAAAATGGGTTGCCACCTCCTCTCCATGCATTAAGAGATGATGGTTTAACACTGGTAGAGGGATTCAAAGTGTGCAAAGGCCAGGGATGCTAAGAGACAGGAAACAAAACAAACAGGTATCATTGGCTTTAAAAGCCACAGACAGAGAGAAAACAGACAAGCAGTGTTGTAATCAAATGCGAGATAGACTGAGGACAAAGATTGAGAGATGTGTACTCAGAGGAAGCTTGAGGGATTCAAGTGAAGCTCTTGTAATTGCATCTGTTGTGTGTGAGACTCAAACTGAGCTCACTATTGTAAAAACTCTATTTGAAGACTTAATAGAGAGGCCACCACTGAAGGTTGGACCAGGAGATGTAGCCCATGATTATTGGGAGAACTCCTTATTAAATCTGTTGTGTTTTTATGTGTTTGTCTACTATAGTCTTTAACTTCTTCAAAGTCTATCTATTTCGTAATCTGATCGATCCATTGCACAAAATAACGTAGGCACATCAATGCACATGAGTCTGTAATACCTTATTAATTGTCTTAGATCTCATTATCAGATCAGTTTTGAAGGTGATGGAAGGCTTAGGGAAGGTGATTGGTGGATGGAATGAAGCAAGAAAATTCTTAGGATCACTCATAACTCAAAACCAAGGTTGGGAGATGGTTGGATTTGCTCAAAATGCTTGGAGAAGTTTCCTTGTAAAATGATGAAGTTGGTGAGGTTCTTAGTGAAAGCAAGGAATGATCATGGATGGATGAAGCTTGAAGGAGGTTGCTAGCCATGAGATCTCTCTTTACTTCTGAAACACCTGCACTGCATCAAAACATTGACATTTGCCCAAAAATCATGAAAAAAAGGACAATTTCAATAAGCTAGGAAAAAAGAGTTTAATGAGCTAGCTATCTATTTCATGCATGAGGAAAACTTGCAGAATAAGATGGAATCGTTGATGAGATCTGCTATAAGGCATAAGATGGAAGAAATGATGACTAGGTCCTACTCTTCCAACTTGATCGAATGATAGCTTAAGTACAAAAAACTCTAAATTCGACGAGAAAGTAGAATTTTGTTTTTTTGGGGCTCCATAGGAGTCATTTCCTCAAATCATGATTCCTGAAGGGAGAAGTGAGGCCAAAACACCTATTGAAAACTTTTTGATGGTTCTTTATCCCTTCTAAACTACTACTAAAATAAAGCCCAAATGGAAGCAAACTAATAAACAACTAATCATATCTATACTACTTGCAATAAAATACTTCTAAGGACAATTTAACCATGAATGTATGAAATTAATCTAAGCATACAAATACAAGAAGAGGATCCTTTGCTACTAGGGTTGGGATGTGACCCAAGATCTTCAGCTGTCTAAGTTAACCTAGTACTGGATAAAGAAGAAGCTCATTCTCATTATCAAAACAAAAAATTACATAGCAATGTCTTCCACAAGTCTGGAGCTAAAAAATAGCTAGTATTTTTACAACAAAAATTCGAATCCTAATCAGGCTCTAGGCCTCTTTATTTATACAACTGAAGTACCCAACAACTTCCTTAAATCTAAGGAGGCTTGGCTCCCAAATGCGAGATAAACTAACTCTTTGACTGTCACATGCTCGCCTACCCTTTGATCTTCATGACTTGGCTGCTTGTACTCCAAGATAGTGTGATTAATGGAGGAATATTTGAATTATTGAGGAGTAAATGAGGAGGATTTACCTCCTACAATCTCTCTTGCTTTTCCCATTCGAGTTTCAGCCTTTAATATTGCGAAAATTCCCTGATTTTCTTTCACAAACCTGCACTTAATGCACATTAGTCCTCTAGGAATAATATCTCACTTTGACTCATCTCATTAAACAAAACATAATCAAAACATGTAATAAATTGTGAGAAGAGTTGATTTGACTAAGCTAGGAGGTGAATTAAGGTCCATATAGTTACCCAATGATGAGGCTGATCAGCTACACCAAGAGAAACTTAAGGGACTCCTCAAATTAGGAATCCTAATTTTAGGAAGAATCCACCTCAAATTAAATAGAGAGAGGAAAGAGGCCCAATTGATCAACATAAAATTAGACCTCCATTCTAGGAGAATTATGCAGATGAAGAAGCTAAGATAGTTGAGGACCTTGAATAAAATTAGATAAATCTATTTGGGGATGGAGAAATTGACAATATTTTCTTAACTAAGGAATAACAAGATATATTCTTGTTATCACAACCAAATTTCATCCCTTCAGAGTTAGATGATTATTAAAAGGGATACCAAAATGCTATCATAGAGAGACATAAACAGTATAATCTAAGAAGTAAGAATACTGGTACAAATCCTCCCAAGAAGATTCATAGTGATGCCCCTTCCACCAGCCAGGCAAAGGATGTTTCTCAAAGGGATACTTCTCAAAAACAAGATGTAAGTATCAAGGAAGTTGATAAACTCAAATATCTTTCAGTATTGAAAATGAATTAGCCAAGGTCAAAATTTCTATTCCTCTAACAAAATTAATTAATAGGAACACATATAGATCTCAAGTCATGAAGGCACTAAAGATAGGGAAGGGAAAAAACACAGACAACTTAACTGATGACCAACCTAAATTATCGTTTAGGCCTGAAGTTGAAGGGAATTTGAAGGAAGGTATTGTGCCACCCTTCTATGTTATTTTGAACATCCATGACTACATTATACATAATGTCATGCTCGATTTTGGTGCTTCACACAATCTTATGTCTAGATTCATTATGTAAAAGCTAGGATTAGATAGAACAAGGCCCTACAAAGATTTATATTCTTTTAACTCTAGCAAAGTTAGATGCTTAGGTCTAATTAAGGATTTATGTGTGACTATGACTCAAATCCTAGCAAAGAGTTTGGTAATGGACATTGTAGTGGCATAAATACCTCCAAAATATGGAATGCTTCTATCAATATCATGGGGAGAAAAATTAGAGGGTACCTTGCAGATGGACATGACATATGCTACAATTATTGTTTTTGGTCAATAGATAAGGTTGTATAGGGAAGAATTAATGAAGTATATGGTAAGAATCAAATACAACCCAAATAATTATCCCCTCTATTTTGTGCATTCAGATATGGATTCCTTCATCTTATATAATGACATATGTGCAGAAGAGGAAGTGTTAGACATGAAAACTGAATTGAGCAAAATAGAGGAGATGAAATTAGATGTTGGGAAGGAATATGAAGAGGTGAAGCCCTTTGGAACATGGATTTGGATGGGGAAGTGAGAAAGGAAGGAGTTGGGGTAGGTGTTTGGGTCTTAAATTCACAAATAGGTATAGAAAAGGGATATTCTTACAAGCTCAATTTCTAATGCACAAATAATATAGCTGAATATGAAGCACTGATTTTAGCACTCTAAATTTTGAAAATGTTGGGAGCTAAAATGATTTTTATAATGGTGATTATGAACTCATCATTAGTCAAATAAAAGGTGAATACTCGTCTAAACACCATAGACTAAGGGCCTAAAAAAATGCTATCTTAGATTTTCTGCATTGTTTCTCAGAATATCAATTATCTCTTATTCCCAGGGGTCAAAATATCTTAGATGATGCATTGGCTGCATCAACCAAAACTTGTAAGATTCCTTTTCATCCTATTAGAAAATTTGACGTGGAAGTGAAGCATAGGCTACTTGTCCCAGATAACATTAGATATTTGCAGGTTTTTGGTAGTGATAAGAAGGTAGAAAATTTTAAGAGTTAAAAGAAGAATTTGAGAATGTACATATCGATTTAGATAAAAATGTAGATAATGATATGTATGAAATAGTGTGGAATGAGATTGTTGAAAATACATTAGAGCTTTAGGTCCTATAATTGAAAGACAATTTTTTGCCAAGGGGTTTGGTACCATTAGAAGAGTTCTTTGATTTTAATGACGTGGAAAAAAAGCCAAAGAGAGAACCTGTAGGAGCTGAGGTTGAAGACTGTAATACAGGTACTAAGGAAAATCCTAAGATTGTAAAGTTGTCCAAGTGCTTACCTCCAAGAAAATTTTTACAGTTAAAAGAAGAATTTGAGAATGTACATATCGATTCAGATAAAAATGTAGATAATGATATGAATGAAAGAGTGTTGAATGAGATTGTTGAAAATCTAGTAGAGCTTTAGGTCTTATAATTGAAAGACAATTTGTTGCCAAGGGGTTTGGTACCATTAGAAGAGTTCTTTGATTTTAATGATGTGGAAAAAAAACCAAAGAGAGAACCTGTAGGAGCTGAGGTTGAAGACTGTAATATAGGTACTAAGGAAAATCCTAAGATTGTAAAGTTGTCCAAGTGCTTACGTCCAAATGAAAAAGAGAACTATATTGGTCTACTAAAAGAATATTTTGATGTGTTTGCTTGGGGTTATGAAGACCTCAAGGCATATGATACTAGTATTATACAACAAATTCCCATCAAAGAGGACAATAAACATTTCAAGCATAAATTAAGGGTCAATCCAGTTTTGTTACCCTTGATAGAAAAAGAGGTTAAAACACATTTTTATGCCAAAATCATAGTGCCTTTAATATTTTCAAAATGGGTGTCAAATCTAGTGCCAACCAGGAAAGAGATAGGAGAAATAAGACTATGTGTGGATTTCAAGAATCTGAATCAAGTGTGACTCAAAGATAATTACCCTCTACCTAAAATGGATCATATTTTACAAATAGCAGTTGGATCTAGAAGAATTTCTTTGCTCAATGGTTTTTTAGATTATAACCAAATTTTGGTGCATCTAGATGATCAACATAAAACAACTTTCACAACACCTTGCGGGACCTTTATGTATGTGAACATGCCCTTTGGTCTTATGAATGCAGGGGCCACTTTTTGGAGAGAAATGGATATCTCTTTCATAGATGATAAGGATAGATTTATTGTGATTTATCTAGATGAAATTATTGTATTTTCTAAAACATATGAAGATCACCTGCTTCACTTAATAATAGTTTTAGATAAATGCAAGAAGTATGGAATTTCCTTGAACCCCAAAAGATAATTTTTTTGATTTAGAGGAAGGAAAAATACTTGGTCACATTATTTCTAGGGATGGTATCAGAATATACCCCAGCAGAGTTGAATCCATAATGAAGATTGATCCTCCTAGGAAACAAAAAGAAGTTCAGTATTTCACTGGCAAGATAAATTTCCTTAGAAGATTCATCCCAAACATAGCCAAGATTTTGAAATCAATCACAAACATGTTGAAGGACATTGAGATAAATGGAGTAATGAAGCTAAAAAATATTTCAATGAAGTGAAAGTAGCTTTGACATGTGCTCCTGTTTTAATTAGCCCTGATTTTACTAAAGATTTCATGATTTTTATTTTGCATCAGAGCACACTATTGTAATAGTTTTGTTGCAGAAAAATGAGCGAAATGAAAAACCTATAGCATTTTTCAGTAGAGCCTTAAGAGATGCCCCCTTGAAGTACAATATGATGGAAAAATAAGATTTTTCTTTAGTAAAGGAACTAAAGGACTTCATAGTGTATATTCTACATTACCACATAATTTCTTTCATTCCAAGTGCAGTGGTGAAAGATATCCTCACTCAGACTGATCCATATGTGAAAAGAGACAAATGGATTACAGTAACTTTAGAATACGACATTGAGATAAAGCCTACTAAACTAATCAAATGTCAAGGACTAGCCAAGCTGATGGTTGAGTCAAATTTTCATGCACTGGACACAAATTTTATAGTTGTTCTAGATGAAAAACTAGATATGGCAACTCCCTTATATCAGAAAAATTTCTTACTTCCCCCTCGTATGTAGATATTGTGTATGTCTTGCAAAATTTACAAGCTCCTACTAGTTTCACCAAAACCAAGGCTATATTTCTTAAACTAAAAGTTGTAAACTTTCGCTTTTTGAATTAAGGTCTATATTGGAAGGATGATGGGGGAATTTTACTAAATTGTTTATTAAAGGATGAAGTAGATAAGGTCATGGAGGAGTTTCATCAAGGTGACTATGGAGGACATTTATATTGGAAGGCCACTACCAAAGAAATCGTGAGAGCTAGTTTTTGCTGGCCTACCTTGTTTGTAGATGTTCATAAAAAGTTTCAACTTGTCACCAATGCCAAAATTTTGAAGGCAAGAGAAAAATCCTACCTCTATCCCTCAAACCTATCTTAGTGGAGGTACCTTTCTATCATTGGGATTTGGATTTTATTGGAGAAATCCACCCTAACTTTTCAACTCAACATAAGTGGATCCTAATAGTAATAAAATACTTCACAAAATCAATAGAAGTAGTCCCAACCAAACAAGTTATAGGTTTTTTCATCATTCAGTGCATTAAAGACCATATTCTCTCCAGGTTTGGTTGTCCCCACAAAATTATTACAGAAAATGTTGTAGTTTTTAAATAAAAAAATATGATTCATTTTTGTAACAAGTATCATATAGTGTTCGGTCATTCTACGACCTATTATCCCTAGGGAAATGGGTTAGCTGAATCTTCGAGCAAATCATTAATGAACATCATAAAGAAACTATAGCAAGAAAACAAGAAATATTGGCACAAGAAATTGATGAATTCCCTATGGGATGATAGGATAAGCACAAAGAAATCAATTAGAACGTCACCTTTCCAATTGGTTTATGGAGTAGATGTAGTTTTTCGTGTTTCCCTAGGAATTCTAGTGCTGAAATTGTTGTAGGAAGAGGAAGTAGAACAAAATGATTCTCAAAGAAGGATTAATTAGTTAATGCATTTACACCAAACTATAGAATAGGTTTACAATAATACACAGGTCATCAAGATAAAATCAAGAAAATTCATGACAAGAGGATTAAAGTAGATAATTTTGAACTAGATAATATTATTTTAAAATGGGATGCCAGGAATGGAGAGAAAGGGAAACATGGGAAGTTTGAAATTTTGTGGAAAGGCCCTTACAGGATTGCAGTTTCCTGAGGAACTCATGCATGTTTACTGGAAGATATCATTAGAGAAGCCTTGCCCGAAGAGCTTGTTAATGGAAGGTTTCTCAAGCACTATTTCACTCAAGGATAGATAAGTTTCCATACATGTCATTGTAAATATAATTTTATCTTTTATTGCAAGTTGAGGGTGGCTGACATCAGGAATTGAAGTCTACAGAGGTCCTAAGCTTCTGATGAATTGCTGTCAATATTTATAATAACAATAGCTAATCAATTCAATTACAGAACAACAATAAAGGACCATTACCTAATGGACAAAGGCTATTGATCTATGGTCTTCTTAACAACTCACAGGGAGGATTCCGTCGCCATTAGAGACAATATTAGGTTCCTATACTTTATAGGATCAACTAGTGATTATTTGTTGATTTTTCTCCCATGAAATGTTGTAAATAATTATTTCATTCTGAAAATTATTTGCAAAAGCTCAAAAAAGAAGAAAAATAGAAAAAGAAAAAATAAATAGGGGACATAAAAAATAGAAAATATATATATATTATATATAATATATATATATATATATAGATCTACATATATATATACATATATATATGCGAAAAAAATAGTGAAAATTTTAGAAAAATAGAAAAATAGGCTTTTATACCGAGCCAATCAAAATCCCGCTTTTAAATTTCAAATATGCAAATTTCATAATGTTTCAAACTTAGATTATAATGCTTTATGTTATGAAATAATACGAAAAAAATTATTTTCCATAAATGAATAAATAGCGCATTGAAATCAATTGCCCAAACTAACCCCACCAATATCTATGGTGGAGGGCTAATTTCGTGCCCCCCGTGCTCCCAACAGTCAACATGGGGGAGGGGGGGAACAGTTTCTATCCAAACCACTTCATCTAACATGGTGGCACTCGATGCATTTCGTGGGGTCCCCTCTTGATACCATTAACCACTTGCACCCCTCCTCCCCCTGAAATACTTCCCCTTCATCTCCCGCCAACATCCCATTAACATCCGCCACGTGTCTTCGCACTCACCTTTTGCCAGCTACCCGCTACCTCCACTACTACGCTCTTGTGATTTGTCCTTGCATGTCAGATAGTATTTCAATGTTCAAAAATGTGCTGCCAACTCCATAATGAACATTATTTCATTAAATTCTCATTGTCTATCTATTTTTGTCAATAAATCGCTCCCATTGCATAAATGTTAATTTTTTCGTTATCTGACCAATTAAACTTCTACATAAATCCATGGGAGCCTGCAATTTGTTTTATTTTTTCACCTCCCCATCAATCCTACAGGTGAAGATCAAGCTACCACCATCTGTCAGCCTTCGATAGCAGTTTTTCTCCACAAACTTGACCAATTTCCACCTGGGTAACTATATATCGTATAGAATTTTGTTTGGCAAGTGTTTGTTAGTATTGCTATTCCACTAGCCGTTTATTTCATTTCACAAGATGCAAACTGTAAAGGAAAGGGGAAAATTACAAAGGAAAATCCAATGATTCACGGTGTCCTTGATTTTGACAAGTCTCCTTTGATCAATACCCATTGTAAAATCATCGAGACCTAGTGTGAATTTGACCTGTACGAACTTCATAATTGGGAAAAAAATCATGGAAAAAAGTGATGATCTTAGCATTTGGAAATCCCTTATCCCTTAGTTTTTTTCCCCCAAACTAACTTTTTCCATGAATTCTCTGTTTGGTGCAATATCTGATACCTGCCAAGCCAAAAATTTGTCATCTCCCACAGTAATGAATTCATTTTCTCCATTTTCCTTGAAAGCGTCTTCCAAGCCTTGCAAGTTGAATACAAATTCTCCCATCTTCCTTTCTCAACCAATGTCTTGATGGAATTATATAAAAAGCTAACTTTCCCCAAGAGAGCTCAAATTTTTAAATGTTTCCTTCCAAAAAATGTTGAATTACCCCAAACAAATCCCCCATATATAGTCTCAATTTTCCCAGATATCTCCAAACAAGTAATTTCTATGGTTTCCTAACTACTTGGGTACCATAATAATCAATGGGTAGATGAAATAGTTCTAGGATTTTCGTCAATTTTTGCAGTTGGAAAACAACCATCCGTTATGTTCAATTACAATTAGTTTTTGTCCAATTAAATCCATGATCAATTTGTAAATTTCAAAGAAGAAGGTGTTTTTAAGTATCAATCAATTTTGGTTTACCTTATGTTATTTCATCAATTATACAGGTTCAAATTTCCTTTACAAAAGGTAGATAATGAGTGCATTCCTTTGTTGATGATTCACTGGAGTTCTCTAGTTAGAATAACTTAGAGGAGTATACTTACACTTATTTTGTTGATAAATTTTTACATACCTCATTATGTGTTTCTTAGCAGTGATCTAATCCCAAGAATTTTAGGAGAGATAAATAAGTTTTTGCACTTATCAGAGCAATCTAAAGTTGAAGACTGGTATTTATACCAGAATTACACTGAAATTAGAGTATATGGATCAAAATTATCTCCCTACAGGTTTCCAGTTTTTCTACCAGTCAGAATATTTTCATTAGAATACATAAGGAAAATGATAAATACAGATGAGATACACTTTGTCTCCTACAAAAGGAAAGCACAATTCAAGCTTAAGGCTCATATAGGTCCTTATATAATCAACACTAGGACTACAACAAAGGAGATGGAAGCTATATTAAGTCAAATGAATTTCATTCTTATTTCCTCTTGGTCTTATGATCCTCTAGGCATTATTTCAAAACTCATATTGGAACAAAAGAGTACTTCCTATGCATATACACCAAGGCTCGAAATTGAACAGTATGCTAACTAGGAGGAATGAAGACAAGAAAATTTACAAGAAGCTAAAGAACAATTGGTTAGTCAGACATCCATGTAGACACCTATTCCTAAAGAGAAGGATGCCAAAAGGGGGAGAGAGGACATGCCCTGTACTGACTCTAAAGCACAAGGTGAAAATTTTATTGTTTTTAAAAGGAAAAAGAAGGACCCAAACACTACTCGAAAATAAGACCCTCAAGTTGATCCTCTTGTGATTATTATCCAAGATGAATATCTAGAAGAAAGAGATACACATCAGTTGGCCACATTAGTTTTGAAAAGAACTCCTATAAATCCTTTTCCTCAAGATGAGGAAACAATTCGATCTCCTACTACAAAAACAATAGTTTAGTCTCCACTATCTTCTAGTTCTCAAATTTCAACTCGGCGAAGCATATTTTCAAGGTACATGGAGATAAATTTGAAAAATAAATCTTTAAAGGCTTCAATTTACTCGAAAATTTGGAACTAGACAGCTAAAAAACAACACAGATTTATCTCTACATTAGAATCAGAATAATGATAGTTCCGAATGGCCTTCATGGAACCTTTAGTTCTAGCTCCCAAGAGTGTTGAAGACTACAATGTCTCCAATTTTTCAATACATATGAAGAAGATACATGAAATCGATTAAATATTTTTACACAAGAAAACATGGGAGAGAATATTTTAAAGAGTTACTGGTTCAGCCATGGATGCTTCCAACCTATAGTCATCTCTCAACAATGTGCATTCCCACTTCAATATTGAGAAGATGTCCTCATTTGCTAAAGACACTAGAATCAAATCTCTAGAAAATTTCATAATAAAACTATGACATGACCATGTTGATATCAAGGCAGTAGAAGATCTCATAAAGAACAAAGAGGCAAACATTCAAGCATTACAAAGCAAATAAAGCTATCATCCACAGAACATGATCAAGCTAAAGAAGTTGGCAACATAGAAATGGAAAAGCAAAAATTGTTTACCATAGTTGTTGAGCGGAATGCATAGATACAAAAGATGGAGAAGGGCATGGAAGCACTGTTAAAAGAAAAGGAAGAGTGGGAAGTAGCAAGGGCGTCTACATTAGGCACAAGTATAACAACAGAAACTTCAAAAAAGGTGACATATTCAAAGTCTATGGAAGAGTTTGTTAAGCTTTGGAAGAATTATCATCAGTTAAGGCAGAGACAAAGAAATTATCATCAACATTGACTAGTATGGAGGAGAATGCAATTGAAACTAATCATGCATATTTGATAGGAATGTACAAGAACTACAAGCTCATTCAACATATTTAGAAATATGAGGACGAATATTTTGTCATTCATATGTTGGCAGAGGCCAAAAATAACATTTGGAAGAATATAAATGCTAATATAACAAATATCCGTCCATCAATTCAAATCATTTTTGAGCAGGAGGAACTCATGCAGAGAGTTATGACAACATTACCTAATACTAAAGAATATTTGGAGCATAGAACAAAAGAGGCACAAAAGGTTATAAAGTTGTTAAACTCCAAGAATAGGGATGACATAGGGTACCTGAACATTCCATACTGGACAACAACAATCACAGAGGTTAAGAGAGTTTTAATCTAAAATAATTTGATGATACATCTGGAGAAAAAATGTAAATACATCGATTTGCAAGTCAGAAGATTCAACTGAATGTTCACAGTACTATAGGAAAAGGGTCTACTTACGCTGAGGAATTCTAATGGAAAATTGATTCCATTAGAAAACTACCAGGAGTAGCTGTGTAACATAGTGTTGATGCTTCAAAGTTTGTAAAGGCCAAAGGAGTTATTAGTGGAGAAGAACTTATAGAAGGCCTATAGTTTCACTTGAATATTCAACATGAGATTCAACATCTTTTTGTCAACAAGCCAACTTTTGACATTTATACCAAAGTGGATGAAAGGTTAAGAAATATGGTAAATTGTTCCATCACAAGTGAAGAAATGTGGAAACAGTTGCTAGAGTTGATCAAGTAAAGCATAACTGGAGCCCTAAAATGTTGGCAGCAGAGGAAAACAATTTGCAGCAAAATAGCCACAGTCAGCACCAGATTCCTTCAAAGCCTCAACAACGTAGTAAATTCTTACCAAACTTTCCTTATTTTCTTCTTCTACATCTGAAATATTTGTGTCTTTAACATATATTATTTTGTAAAGCTATTTTATTTTGAAGTCTGATCTGAGATGTAAGAGTTTCTATATATACTTTGTAATAATACTTAGAGAGGGTTGGACCTTATATGAAGAAATCAAACATTTTGACGTAAGTTGTGCATGTACTGAAGCGATCAATTTCAATAAGATAGAGAGTTTGTTCCAGGATTCCCTTGTCAAGAAATTGGTGATTTTATTTCTCATGTGAGATTGTTATTTTCTCACGTTTCCATATGTTTTTATGTCTCTATTGTTTCAAGAAGATAAAGAGCCAAATTTGTTTAAATACAATTTGCTCTAGCTTGTAAACAATATCATTGTCTTCATTCTGATGTTAAGTATAGAATTCATCTCAGTATGATCTATATTTAATTGAACTTGAATCATTTTCATCCTATTCACTCCACAAATACTTTTAAAGATCCAAAAGCTTATCTATCCTGCCTTGCTACAGTTCCTCTATCATTTTTGTGTTGGATCACCCAAAGACTCATGACCCCATGCCCAATGGACATTCCCTACAGTTTTCAACCAAATATTTGAAAAACCCAACCTCAAAACTCAACAACTAGTCTAATACTTTAAGACAAAATTCATATCAAAAGAGAGATCCTTCTTTGAAACTAGAAGTGTTAGATCCCAACTTTGCAAGTGGTTTTGTGGTTACCTGTGGGTTTCTCTCCACAACCTTAGGAAATTACTGAGTGATAACAGGATCAACATGAATGATCTAGACTTATGTAGGAATGAAATAGAATACAAATATAGACATAAACATAGAGATGCAGCAAAATTAAATCTTCATTTGATTAATATCAAAGAATTGAAAGATGCTTACATACATAATGGAAATAAACTAGCTCAGGCAATGCTAGCTTATCTATGAGAAGAGATGTTGCTTCTACATGCTTCTAAATTATGCTACATTGAGGCTTGAAGGCCTATTTATTATTGAGAATGAATGAAAAGCCCTAAACATAAAAAAAAAAACTAGCCCTAGGAGCTTAAGTGCCAAAATTGTGGGCCACAATGGGGTAAATTTGTATATCAACTTCTTGGGATCATAACTTTGGCATAATATCTCTGCTTCATGCACATGATACCTCGTTACAAATATCTATCCAAGGAATACAACCTTAAACTACAAACATCAATTATATACTCATGTTTTCATGTTTTCCATAAAAACTTCATTTAGGGCCTCAAAATAGCTTTAAATGTTCAAAACTTGAAAAACTGCCAAAATTAGTAAATTATGCTACAACTAAGGAAACAAAAGCAAAGAATGGTGGGGTTCCAAGTGAAATAGGATGGTTGCCACCAATATCCACCTGGATTAGTCCTCAACCCTTAGTAAGCAATGGTCCCCATTGCGTTGAGTGGCTCCATGAGATCGGGAAACATCCACTGGACTTGGTTTTTGGTGAGCCACTTGCCTCGGTGCAAGAGCTCGCTAGATTTGACGATCTAATATAGTTGGATCTTCTACTACTGAGTGGTATTGATCTACATGTCTATGATCTGATCATTTATGGCTTGTTCCATGTAGTTTGTGTTTAGCTATGTTGGTGTCAATTGTTTTACAATCTCTCATGTGTCCAGTAATTGTGGAAAGTATGGCTAAAGGTGGTCCACATTGAACACTGGCTGTAGGCCAAGGAATAGTGGAATGTTGAGCTTGAAAGCATTATCTCCCACAACCTTAGTGGTGGTGTAATTCACATATTAGAGCGGGTGAATCTTGTGGTGGACCCTAATAAGGTGCGCCTTCTGCAAATGTAACCAAACTTTGTCGCCCACCTGGAACTTAAGTGGAAATTGATGTTGATCATTGTTATAACCCTATTCTCCTCTCCATTATAGTGAGAGAAACCAAATATCAACTTACTTCAGTTGTTCGGCTAAAATGTATCCATTTTCACCTTTTATTTTACTTATGTGAGATTTTTTCCTATGATAAAAGGGTGGAATTACATGATTGAGTTATTTCTCATATTTTATTTTCCAAAATATTATAATTATGAGATAATAATTATTTCATAATTGAGATAATTGAGAAAAAACTCATAATTGTGAAGACAATTTCTAGATTCTTTCATTCCCAAGGAGATCAACTAGACCCACTTGTGTATGAGTTGGCTAGGGGTCCATTATTGTAGAAGTTTCCTAACTTCTCAAGCCCTTAGGTGTCTAGATACATTCTCTTAGAGGATATGATGAGCCTATATAATCTCACCAAGAGGAAAGGGGGTAGGAGGAAGTATCCAAATGATAGTGTGAGAGATTTGTTGTATTGGGAGAGGAGACCATACTACGAGTTGGAGGAGACAATATTATTTATTGAAGCTATATTGATGTAGTTTCTCTTATATGATTAATAGAAACATATGTTCCTTCCCTATATATATATTTATATTCAGCATGCTTTATGGTTGTTTCTATGATATTTTGATCTAATGATCTTCCAAGGAAGGTCAATTATTGTCTCCTTTTGTTTGTGGTTTTGTGTAGGGATCGAGATTAGGTACAAATGAGGTGGATCGCTTGAGTGGAGCATGGGAATCTTCATCAGACCCAAAATCATTCCCTAACCTCCAAGGAGGCCAGGTGCACACATATTTCCTTGTAGTATATATAACCGACTGCCAAATGCATGTTTGAACATTTTGATTGGGACAATATTATATCTCTATTGGTATTTTATTTTGTTGTCTGGTGATGTCAATCAAGCATGTGATCACAGAGCAACAACTCCTTATATAATTAAATGTAACAAAATTGGTGCTTTCAGTGAGAGCATCTTTCCTTTGCCCTCTTTGTTTTCAGATCTCCTCTTATTCTTTATGTTTTTTGGTTTTATATTATTCCCATTAAGTTATTTATGGAATTTTGGATTCTTTTTTATCTCCATTGGTGTTACTTTCTTCAGATCTTAGCTAATCTTATGGAGATTTTTTTTTTTTTTTTTTTTTTTTTTTTTTTTTTTTTTTTTTTTTTTTTATACAAGAGAATAATAGATCATGCATTTAAAATAAAATTCTAGAATTGTTTTGTACATAATTTGATTAAATTGACCACAGATCTAGATGCCTCTCAGAATTTCATCCAAAAATAAAAATAAAAAAATCAATAAAAGCATACTTCGTGTGAATATTTTATGGCTGATTGAAGTCAATTAGTCAAATTGTTTTCCCCAAACACTCCCACAGGGAGTCATCCATGTGTTCGAGAGATCCTAGTAACTCCCTTGCTATTAGCGAGCGAGTGTTCGACCACTCTATTCCTTGTGTTTTGTGCGCGTTTGAGTTTTTAGCCTGAAAAAAATTGCTTCTCGAAGTTTTTATTTCTGCTTTTACTCAGTCTCGGCCTTCTGCTTACTGGCTAGATCTAGTCCAGATCAGTTTCTATCTACTTGATTTCCTTAGATTGGTCATTCTTCATTAAGAAGAGATTTTGTCTTTGATTGGGCATTGATATTCTTGTCTTTCACTGATCTATTGGAGATTTGTTTGATCTATGGTTTGTTGTTGCTGATCAGCTATTGTGTGTGTCTGATTTGATCCATTTTGATTAGTTTATCCAATGTATTCCATTACGCTTTATCTTTCAAGGTGCTCTTGAAGTTTTTTTGGATGTTTTGGGTTGAGGCTTGATTTTTTCTTCTATATCTCATTTTCAGATCTGATTGGTTGTTTTCAGTGACTATTTAAACCTTATCTATGTTTTATTTTCAGACTTTTGTGGCTTTTGCTCATTTTTTCACTTCTTGTTGGGTGATATATTTCCTCTTTTGATCATTTTCTTCACAATTGGTGGTGTTGTGATTGGTTGTGCAGTTGTCATCTAGAAACATTCTTTTGAGTGTGTTTTCATTGCTTTGTATCACCCTCATTTGATCTTGTTTAGGCATTCCTACCTCTATGGTATGGTTTTGACGTTTGTAGAACATTGGCTTTAGTTGGGCCATTATACTACAACCCTAGCTTGTTGACATTGGCTTCCTTATTTCACTTTTAGCTTTTAGTTTGGTTGCCTTCAGTTTGTTTGTTTGGTTGGACTTTTCTTTCCTAGATGTGATGCTTGTCGAGTGCTTTGCATTCTTGCTTAGGAAATTTTCCGGTCTTTTTTCAATTACTTTGGTTTTCTTTTTAGTTTCTTTTTGTGTCATCAATCTTAAAAAAAAAATGGGATAATTTGAATATTAGAATTTAGTGAGGTGCATCAATAGTCATTGGTGTTTTGCATGGAAAAACCCTTACCATCCTATACTCAGAATTCATCGAAATGAAATGAGAATTTTCATATAGATGAATCAGGTTTACTAACAAAGAGTCATTTACACCATTTCAGTTTCACGCCACAACCCAACTGTGTAAATAGAAACCACTTAAAATCAACATGATAATTAAAATCAACTAGAAACGTCTTCTATTTCTAGTAGCACACCAACACTAGCTTAGGCTAGGGTCTTGGAGATAGGAGTGTGAGTTAACTACTCCAAGACTAAAAACAAACATAGCAACTTGTGGTAGGGAGTTAAATCCATTTGCAGTAGTGTAGTCTGGGAAGCCCTCCTCACAAAAGGGTTTTCAAATATGATGTCAAACTTGGCTAGGTAAGGTGACATGACCCATTTTGCTTAGTTTCGGATGGTGTGATATAGCAGAATTTTTAGGCATATAAGCAATGCTATTAGCATTTGTTGTAGCACTTTGGGACCACTTGGGAGGCAACTCTCAAGGGGTTTTTGGTATTAGCTCCTTTTTGGCCTTAAGTGTCCTCCCCTCCTATTTGGATTTGTCCTACGACAACCCCCAAGTCATTTTATTCTCGATGGTAACCATAGTGGCCTATATTCTTAGGTTCATGCATAAGTGCAGGGTCAGGGTCGTCTTCTCTGTAGTTGGGATAGATATTATTCATACTCTTTTAGTCCTCTCAAGGGATGTTCCACATCTTGTGAGGGCACTAGTGCCGAGTTCGCAACTAAAAGGGCTAGGAAGCAAGTTGCTAGTGTAACTATTCCATCACTAGATTCTTTGTATTATGGTTTACATGTGCTATCTTCTAGGACCTTTCTAGTGTATGTTGTTTGGTCCAAGTCAGTGCTTTTGGCCATAGGGTGTTTGCACTAACATAATCATGTTTAATTTATAATTTATTGCCCTAGCTTAATTTGTTTATCGAGAGTCATGTTGTCTTCATGATTTGCCTCCTGAACAAGGTGGACTTATTACTCCTACATAGAGAGTGAATGTCGATGCTCAATACTTAGTGTTGGGAACAGGTCCCATATGGTCATTTTTGGGGTTAAAAGCCCATGTTTTGGGACAAAAGCCCAAGTTTTTCTATAAGAAGTATAAAGTCTCCACATTTTGTGGTCGCGGAGCATGAATATGTGAAGTGTCATAAAGGGTTTCCGCCCTTATTTTATGTAAGTCATGGAGGCTTTAGGAGATCTACCCATGGTTCGTGGACCATGGGATTGTATAAAAAGGGAAGTCTTAGAAGAGTCTAAGGCAGTTTAGTTCTTAGTATATCTTGAGTCATTGAGGGATGTAATGGGTTTGTGAGATCTAAGAGCGAATAGTCTTAGTGTAGGAAAGAGGCTCTACAGCTGTGCGCACAGAGGTCTAGGGTAGAAGTCTGCAACTAAGTGTGTAGACCCCTACAACTATGTGCATAGGGAAGTTAGAGTCTATAAAGAAGATTTGAAGCATCAATAAAGAAAATTATTCTGGAATTATCTGTGTATGATCTATTTTACTTTTGTTATAAATGCATATGATTATGTTATGATGAATACCAGGTTCATTCTTTAATGTTGTATTGATGCATGAATCCATATGCTTTGCTTTGTTATATGGATGCAAGTACAAATATTTTTTTATGCGAAGATCATCTTAATGCATGTTGAAGTTATCAAATACTTGAGATAATTTGGGTAAATATAGAAGTAAGAGTAATCATAGAGGCATGTAAGTGTCTGATCCGCCTATCTAGAGTACACGAAGGACAGTCGTAGACCTTTGCGAAGGTCTAGAGGACGACTAAGAGGAGTATATTGATAAGCCCTAAAAGGATTATTGACCTACACAAAGGAAGTTTTAGGGTATAAAACAACATCACTACCATCTCTGGGTGCGGAAACTTATTTCCTGCATCCCTCCATACTGTTTCAGGTGAGACTTCAGTCTATGCTCAGCAGATTGATGCCGAAAGGGCCAGTACTGTAGGGATTTGCTTGGCTAATTAACACTAAACCTGGGTCAAGGCCCATCAAGCCAACAAATGGTTCCATTGTCAGCACTAGGATCTGCATAAAGAGATGTGTGATGGCACATCACTAGAATCTAACTAAGAAGGAGATCGAAGATTTGTTGGATAGTAAGATCCACAAATTCATGGTGCAAGAGAACATGAATCTGTGATTGATGAAAGAACAATGGTTGGATAGATATTTGTACATAGAGATACATGAAATCTTCTTTTGTTCCTTCCCAGTCGAATTATACAAGTGGATCACGAAATTGGCATATGGCAAAGGAAGGTGGAGGCTTGACGGTCCAATAGTCTGAATCCCGAAGTTAGTGTAGATTTTAGAAGCCTTTGAAGATAAGACAACATGTGTTGTCGATCATCGGCTAGATCATATCGTAGGAGGATTCATGACAGAGTTCGCGGTCGATACTTCAGTCAGTGACAACAAGGTAGAGCGTTGCTTCTTCAGGGGACCATGAAGTAAGTATTTAAGGTCTTTAAATACTTGGATTAAGATACTCTTGTGTGAAAAGCAAGTTATTCAGTTACCTTGATGTTTGGAGCTACACGAAGTGGAAAGATCTTCAGGGATAGAAGGAAAGCAAGCCCTAAATATAGCCCACTAATTGGACCTCCTTTGAGTGATGACAAGGAAGAAGCACAGGCTTCTCTGTAGATCATTGTTCAACTGATAAGACAAGGGTTCCTGCGAATACCCCATCCACCCACACCACCTCCATCTTCAACTCATCCCTATACGCCTTCACCCACATCACTGCCACCTTCGCGAATTATGTTGCAGCAGGGGGGCCAAAGCCTCTAAGGCTAGAAGCTCAAGCAGCCAAGTATAGGGCCCATGCTATGGTGTGCTATCAGGCAGGTAGCTAGAAAACATGTGACAGACAATTGCCATTTGGTGTAGAAATTTGTACAAACACCGCAACAACTCTTCTACAACTTCTGTCAATCAGTGGGTCATGATGAGCGTAATTACCATATTTATGAGCTAATGATAGATAGAACACCTGCATATAGGGTGCAGGAAGAAACCCGGCCTCCGGACAAAGGCGTTAGGGGAGCGCGAGGCAAATATCAAGGGCACGGATGAGGTTGAGGTGTAGGAGGACCTGGTAGAGGTCGGGGACAGGTTATTTGTTACAACTATGGAGGACTGGGACACTACACATGAGAGTGCACAACCTAACACGTCTTTCATGGTGATATTGTACTTATTTTGACCATGCGACAGAGGATTTCTCCGTATTATTAGCTAAGATATGCAAAAAGGGGGTGCAACATTAGAAACGTTTATCGAAGAAAAGAAAATCTTCACTGATGCTTGTACCTCACGAAGTCAGGATAAGCCAGCTAATGAGATGGACCCTTCCATTCTTACTACTTTCTTAGAGACTTGTATGAAGATGTTGCATGATATAAAGGTTGTGAAAGAACTATAGGTGCTGATAAATAAATGTGTCAGAAAATAAAATGCTCTTGACGGACCGTGCGTAGTCAGGGAGATTGGTAAGCATAAAATAAGAACGGAGCATGAGATGAGGCTCATTGCATAGATAGGAGAATATGAGATGGATAAAGTTATTCTAGATCTGGGGTTAGACATGAATGTTTTTCCTAAACAGACATGGGAGGGGATGGGGAGACATGCGCTGTAGTGGTCTCTAATTCAGTTAATAATGGAAAATCAGTAGAAAATCATCTCTATGGGATGATTGTAGGGAGTAACAGTTGATATTTAGTGCACAAGAGCATTGGCTGATTTTGAAGTGATAGAGATTGTGGATGACAAAAATCCCTACCCTGTGCTCCTTGGGATCAATTGGGCCACTAACATGAATGGGCTAATAAATTTGAATAAGTGGAAGATGATATTTGAGAAGAAAGCTCTCCACATAGTAGTGCCCTTGGACCCTGCAGAAGGACTGTGTTATACTAAACCGGTCTGTGATTATGAAAGTGATGATGATTTCAACTAGATTTATAAGATAATGGTGCCAGATCAAGATTGGGTGAATCTAACAGTGGATGGATGCATTTCTTGGGACTGCTAAAGTTCCTGCACATCAGATTCAGATGAGGAGTTGGAGCACTAGTAGAATCGGCTGCATGAAGTATCTATGTTGCGTTGTAATATCATGACCTAGTCACTGCACTGTGTATCATCGAAGGCAAGGAGTCTACCCCATTATGATGGTTTAAGTGATGTTGATAAATTTTTGGATGCATTCAAAAGGGAAGCGCCAGAGAAGCATCACTTCGAGGCCTTAGATTGGGCGTTGTTTGCTACGCCTATGAGATGGTGGGGTACGCACAAAGACAATTTTGATGATTGGTGCGTGTATAGAAAGATGATGAGATTATGGCTTGGTCACCCATAAATGCGATTAATAGAGAAATATGATGGAAGGAATGATCCGTGCAATCACCTACCAAATAGAATAAGGTTTATGGAGCAGAGCCTCAGCCTGAATGGGTGCATCTTTTTTATCATACTTTGGATATAATATCGATGAAATAGTACTTGGAAATAGAGCTCCACCATGGAACTGAAGAATGGGATGTTTTGCAACAGGGATTCTTGATGGCGTTTAGAGTTGAGGATGGATTTGAATGTATTGATGAGGCATTACAGAAAGTCAAGGTAGCAATCTTCAGAATACTGCAGTATCGCTTGGACTTAATTCAACTAGATTGGACCACCGAGATGCGCCATGCGCTGTAGTGCTTAAATGTGACTACTGAAGAGGAGGACGAGGTCTCGAGGAACATTAATATCTCAAAGGCTGAAGGTCACCGTGAAGGTTAAGGACTGCAAATTCAAAATCTAGATATCACCACACCGCCAAAAACAAGACAAGTGAACATTGGAACAGAGGCAGAGCAAAAATTTGCAAAGGTTGGGGACTACTGGGATGATGCAACAATAGGTAAGAACATTGAATTTCTCTGTGAATATCAAGACTTGTTCCCTATGAAGTTTTCAGAGCTGAAAATGATAATAGGGGACTTGGGAGTTATGAAAATTACATTGAAACCGAACGCAAAGTCGATCAAGAAGAGGCCTTACTACCTCAATCCAAAGTATAAAGAAAGGGTCTGCTTAGAGTTGGATACAATGCATGCGGCAGGTATTATTGAACCAATAGAAGAGTCTGATTAGGTGAGCCCAATAGTAATTCAGGAAAATAACTAGAAGGATGAAATAAGGATATGTGTAGATCTCATGAAGTTGAATGATGCCTACGTACATGATCCCTTTCCAACTTTGTTCACCAATGAAGTGCTAGATAATGTAGGAGGATAGGAAGCATATTCGTTCACTGATGGGTTCTCGGGGTACCATCAGATCAAGATCGTGCTTGAGGATCAAAGTAAGACAACCTTCACCACTGAGTGGGGGTGCTTTCAGTATACTCTAATGCCTCTTGGACTAAAGAACCCGCCGCTGATCTTCTTGCGCGTAGTTATCGTAGGCAGAGCCTCAGCCTGAATGGGTGCATCTTTTTTATCATACTTTGGATATAATATCGATGAAATAGTACTTGGAAATAGAGCTCCACCATGGAACTGAAGAATGGGATGTTTTGCAACAGGGATTCTTGATGGCGTTTAGAGTTGAGGATGGATTTGAATGTATTGATGAGGCATTACAGAAAGTCAAGGTAGCAATCTTCAGAATACTGCAGTATCGCTTGGACTTAATTCAACTAGATTGGACCACCGAGATGCGCCATGCGCTGTAGTGCTTAAATGTGACTACTGAAGAGGAGGACGAGGTCTTGAGGAACATTAATATCTCAAAGGCTGAAGGTCACCGTGAAGGTTAAGGACCGCAAATTCAAAATGTAGATATCACCACACCGCCAAAAACAAGACAAGTGAACATTGGAACAGAGGCAGAGCAAAAATTTGCAAAGGTTGGGGACTACTGGGATGATGCAACAATAGGTAAGAACATTGAATTTCTCTGTGAATTTCAAGACTTGTTCCCTATGAAGTTTTCAGAGCTGAAAATGATAATAGGGGACTTGGGAGTTATGAAAATTACATTGAAACCGAACGCAAAGTCGATCAAGAAGAGGCCTTACTACCTCAATCCAAAGTATAAAGAAAGGGTCTGCTTAGAGTTGGATAAAATGCATGCGGCAGGTATTATTGAACCAATAGAAGAGTCTGATTAGGTGAGCCCAATAGTAATTCAGGAAAATAACTAGAAGGATGAAATAAGGATATGTGTAGATCTCATGAAGTTGAATGATGCCTACGTACATGATCCCTTTCCAACTTTGTTCACCAATGAAGTGCTAGATAATGTAGGAGGATAGGAAGCATATTCATTCACTGATGGGTTCTCGGGGTACCATTAGATCAAGATCGTGCTTGAGGATCAAAGTAAGACAACCTTCACCACTGAGTGGGGGTGCTTTCAGTATACTCTAATGCCTCTTGGACTAAAGAACCCGCCGCTGATCTTCTTGCGCGTAGTTATCGTAGGGTTTAAGGACTTTATTCACAAGTTTCTAGAGGTATACCTGTATAATTGGACGGTGTTTGGGCTAGTGAAATGCCATGTAACTAGCCTAAGATTGATGTTGTATACATGCAAGAGGTATCAAATCACGCTCAATTTGAATAAATGTTTGTTCTGTATTCCTTTCGAAATCTTGCTGGGCCATGTGGTGTGAAGATGAGGATTAATGGTCAAACCAACTAAGATAGAAGTTATAATTTAATTAGAGGCACCAAGAAGTGTGAAATAGCTGCACACAATGCTAGGGCATACAGGATACTATAGAAAGTTCATTAAGAGTTATGCCCAGATTCCACGTTGATGGAGAAGTTGCTAAAGAAGGATGCTACATCCAATTGGAATGAAGGGTGTTAGAAAAGCTTAGATGTGTTAAAGGAAAAGATGGTCACACTGCACCAATCCTACTCTTCTAGGATTGGAAGAAGGAATGCATGTGCATGTGGACATGTCATGTATTGTGCTTGGGGCAGTACTGACATAGGTTAGTGAGGGAGACTTGGATCACCCTATAGCGTTTGCGTGTAGGAAGTTGTCTAAATATGAGAGGAATTATTCAACGAAAAAGCGTGAAGGTTTGGATATGGTGTACATGCTCCAGAATTTCAGACACTACTTGTTAGGGGGACACTTTAAGATGTATATAGACCATTCTGCATTGAAGTGCTTGGTTAAAAAGACTGCGTTGGTGAGGTGGGGGGGGGGATATGCAGATGGCTGCTGCTATTTCAAGAATATGATTTCAAAGTTATTGTGAAGCCAGGATGATTGAATGTTGAATCAGATCATCTGTCACGCATTAAAACAAGAGAGGATCCTAGTAATTTGGAGGAAGGTCTGCCTGACGTGCATCTCTTTGCAGTGTGTATCGCAGAAAATCACTTTGCAGATATCATACACTTCTTAACAACATGAATGGCTCCAAAGGGGTATACTAGTCAACAAAATAAGGAGTTGGTGGTGTGTGTGGTAGACTTTTCTGTCATTGTTGGGCATTTATATAAATGGGCTCGGATGAAACACTATGATGTTATGTGCCTAATTTTGATTAAAACAGCATCCTCGCTGAAGCTCATGGAGGAGTTGCAGGAGGAAATTATGCAGGAAATGCAACAACATAGAAGATTTTAAGCGTTGGGATGTGGTGGCCGACACTTCATAAGGGTTCCAAGGCTTATTGTAAGGCATGTGATGCATGTCAGAGGATGGGTAGGCAATTGTGGAGGGATGAGCTTCCTGTGAATCTGTAACTGTCATTACAACGATTTGAGAAATGGGTGATTGATTTTGTAGGACCAATTCAGCCTCCAGGAAAGAAGACAGGTGCATGGTACATCATCATTGTGACTAAGTATTTGACCAGATGGGTGGAGGCACAACCTGTGAAGGACTGTATAGGGGCAACAACAACAAATTTTATCTTTGAGTATGTACTGACTAGGTTTGGTTTCCTGGAACTTTTGATGAGCGATCATGGTACACATTTCATTAATGAGATGATCAGCATGTTAATGAAGGAATTCCAAGTTTATCACCAAAAGAGTACGTTGTATCACTAGCAGGCTAATGGGATGGTTGAGGCATTTAATAAGATATTGGAGAGCGTGCTGCTGAAGGTTTGAAATGCACAAAGAAGTGATTGGGATGTGCATGTACCCTGGTGCTATGGGCTTACAGAATGAATTGAAAAAAATCTGACTGGACAAACACCTTTCAGGTTGGTTTATGGCATAGAAGCTGTGATGTTGATGTAGTACATTGTACTTAGTCTATGCATAGTGGCATTCACAGGAATGGAATATCGTGGAGCCTCGGAAGAGAAGCTCGCGTAGCTGACAAAGTTGGAAGAGGATAGATTTTTGGTTGGATTCCATCAGCAAGTTCAAAAGGAGCACGAAAAGGCATGGCACGATCAAAACATCAAACTGCGCACCTTCAAGGTAAATGATTTAGTGTTATTGTATGACCAGAAGTTTGATAAATTTCCAAGAAAATTTCGAATGCATTGGGTAGGGCCATATGTCATCAAGGAGATTACCAATGGCGAAGCAGTTCGGCTAGTGAAGTTGAATGGAGATCCATTTCCAAGGAAGATAATTGGCAGTCGATTGAAGCCATACACCGGGGATCTGGCTAGATGACTATATGGTGGAAGCACAGTCTTAGTGCTCTAGGCAGTTAAAAGGAGGCACGGGGATATAAACTACACTTCCTATTCTGTAGAGCTACGTGATGGAGGGATTGTGTGGAAAGGAGGAACATCACAGTATCAGCAAAAGCGTGAGGGGAGCTACGCTATAGGAGGAGAAATTGTGCAGGGCAAGCAGAAAGTGGCCATTACGGTCATTGTTTAAGATTTGACAGTGAGAAAATGGCTAAGAGGAGTGTGGGGAGTGACATTTAGGCCTGAACTTAAATGCAATATCTTTGAAAATATGCTTCTAATATATCATTTATTAATGGATTTTTGGGTCAACGGTCGGATTTAATTCGAATTTTCCTATAAATTACAGATGGCCACCCAACGAAAAAATCTTTGCATTTTGAGAACTGAGGTGTTGATCTATTAGTTGCGCATGAACCCTAAGAGTTTTGAGTCTTTGGTGCCCATTTTAGTGTTTGACAAATTTCATAAAGCAACCTAGGAGCTTCTTACTAGCCTCATGTCGGTACCTGTGGAAACTGCAAGTGTTGGAGGATCAATGGCCTCTAAGGGACTTGGACCTGCGGTCATATGTGGAGAAGTGCATGCAAAAGTACCAAAGTCATTGAAGTCACCCAAGCCTAGGACTACGTTGATGAAAGAGGGGCCTAAAACAAAGAAAGACAAGCAGAAAGTGATACAGCCAATGCGCGAGTTGCCAAGAAAGCACCACAAGAAAGAGAAGCCTACCATGCAGGAGAAAGGAAAAGTGGTAGACCAAGAATCCGATGAGGGCATGGAAAACACTAGTATTGGCACAGAGGATATCGATATTGAGGGGGTAGACCCTATTTCCAAGTTACCAGAATACATCCCTCTACACTAAGGCAAGGTGAAGGTCTCGAAGGACCTAGATGAGGGCAAATTTTTACTTAACACACCATTGCTGCCAGACAAGATCACATTCAAAGCTCCATGCTTAGCCTATGTGCCACAACTAAAGTTAGAGGATTGGGACTTGGCAGATACTGAGTGGTTCCCCCACTTGGCAACTAATAAATTTATGACCCACATCTTCTATAAAGATTCTGGTGTGACCGTGCTGGAGCCAAGGAAGCAGATTAGAGTGGTGGACAAGGCAAGACTGTTGAACCTCCTATGGGTGCCACATTATAATCGTGCACCCATAACTTTGATAGTGATCAAACAAATGTTATGCTTGGTGCATGACAGGTTCCTATGGTTAGGAGAACCAATATCGATCACCGATATGTTGATCCATAGGATCACATTACTACCACACTCAAGGATGAATCTGACCAAGGCATTTGGCGGAAAGACGAGCGAGTGTGGCCTTTCCAAGAGAATGAAAGACAAGTTTAAACTTAACCATCATAACCAACCCCACGGTTAAGGTAGCCACCTAGATCTTGGCTGGGAAAATAATGAGGAAGTGTCACGCAGATGAAGTGTCGGCACTAGTTGTGTCATTAGTGGCCCAGTGCACAGAGGCCGTACAATTCAATTAAGCACGCTACCTCTGTAGCGAGTTCCTTGCGAACTACAAAGAAGCACAAGACCAGAGTAAGACCTTCCATTACACATGGATTTTGCTATCAATTGTACTTGTCATGTGCGAATTGCCTTAGAACAGTCAGATTCCTCCGATCGCGTTAGATCTGCTAGAAGCAGCGGAATTTTCTTTACTCTGGGGCACAAAGGATGTCGAGAGGGTCAAGGATAGTAGGATCTTTTGGGTGCTGATGGAGAAAAGCATCCATGCCGTGATAAACAATAAGTCATAGCTCTCACCAACTGTCTTCGAGTAGTTGTCGACATATGTGGAGTTCAAAGCAGACTTCCATTGTGTCTCCATGTGGGCACGGAAGGACCCTGAGCAAAAGTCATATGATCTCCCATACCTTGCAATAGATGATGCAATTGTAGTGGTCCTTGAGTGTTGGCCAGCAAAGTGGTGCATGACCTCAGATTTTTCAGCTCAGTCCAGTAAGTTCTCTGTAAAGTAGAAGAAGGCAGAGGCTCGGTTGAAGATGCAACAGCTGGCTGAAAGGAGGAAAAGGAGGCTGAGGAAAAAGACAAAGTAGAGCATGCTGCAAAGGAGTAGGCCATAGAGAAAGAAGGGCAGGAAGAGTGTGACTTTGATAAAATTCAGAGGTCCCCTTCACTGCAGACAGAGGACGACAAGCAGCAATCAGAGCAAGGTGGTGGGGACTAGGTGAGTACTCCATTATAGATAAATTGCACTCGGGAGTAGGAAAAGGAAGGGCCACGGAAGAAGTCCAAGGCCAATAAATCATTGCTCAACCTGATCACCTTGACAAAGGTGACTTGGACGACATCAGAGATAAAGTACGAGATGCTACTGCAATAGTTTGAGCAACAGCAGAAGCAAGCCTTGGTTGCCATTCAAATGGGTCTACATGATCTGCAGATCCAAACTACTCAACTCCAGAACAGTGTCAGGCAAGGTAGCACAGCGTTGACTACTTTGGCACCAGGGACCTCTAAAACAGCAGAAATAGTCTGCTTCTTGGATCCCCGTGCCATCGCGCTGCTGGATGGAGCTTTGACTGCAGAAGCAGAAGCTGATAGGGCTACTTTCACCACTCTCAAGAAGGTTGGGTTGAACTTGGCCACGCTTCCAAGTGAAACCCTTCACACCTTGCAAGAAGGTGTGATTGTAGAACATCAGGCTTGAGAGAAGCACATGCTAAGTGTGATGAGAGAACAAAAGGTGAAAAATGCACAGATGTTTGTCAAGAAGACTTCAATAGTTGACACATGAAAGAAGGTGCAATAGAAGAATGAGCACACTGTAGCACTAGTCACTGAAGCATGCATAAATGTTCTTGAGCTGCATATCCCAGAAGAAGCATCGGTGGAGGTCGAAATTCAGAAGCTCATTGCAGGTGTGCGTGACGCAAAGACAGAGCTAGCCAACATTCATTTTGAGCTAAAACTTAAGATCATAGATCTTGAGTTGAAGGCCCAACCTTCAACTCCACCAAAGGTCAGAGAGCAATGCGAGGTAGCTGTCAAGGATGTAGTTGTTGTAGTAGATTCCATGGTAACAGATGTCACTGTGCTCTTTGATCTGTTGCTGAAGGTCCTTACCAGTCTGTAGGAAGATTTCAACCTGTAAAGGTTAGAAATAGAGGCAAGGGAATTACAGCAGTAGTACGATGAGGTCAGAGAAACGATGCACACCATCGCCATCACACAGAGGTTGGCCAAGCTACAGGAAGCAAAGGGACTGACAGAATAGGTGGACACAGCAAAGTGAAAAGAGGTAGTGCTAAAGGCCAGATTGGGGCCTTGGTTGGATGAGGCCTATGTGCTCACTACTACCATTGAGGGAAAAGTGGCTAACCTATAGGCAACACAACAACAAATCAAGGCAGATAGCGCAAGATGAGCAACAGAGAAGTTGGTGGAGTAGGTTAAGCAGGCGGCAACGTACTGTGTGGCCGAAGTTATAGTGGTACAAGTGGAGCTAGGACATTTTCACTACAAGATATTTTCACCAACAGAGTGACTCGGGGGCGAGTCACCATATTTTTGTTGGGGGACTGTTGGGAATGGGTCACCTAAAGTCATTTTTGCAGTTAAAGGAACAAGTTTTGTGGTAGAAAGCCCATGTTTTTGTATAAGAAGTGTCAAGTATCCACATTTTTTGGTCACAGAGTGTGAAGATGTGAAGTTTTATAAGGGGTTTCCACAATTAGTTTATGTAAGTCATGTCAGCTTTAGGAGATCTACCCATGGTCTGCAGACTATGGGATTGTATAAAAAGGGAAGTCTGAGAAGAGTTTAAGGTAGTTCAGTTCTTAGTATATCTTGAGTCATTGAGGGATGTAATGGGTTTGTGAGAGCTAAGAGTGAAAAGTCTTAGTGTAGGAAAGAGGATCTGCAGCTATGTGCATAGGGACCTAGGGTAGAAGTCCGCAGCTGAGTGCGTGAACCCCTGCAGCTGTGTGCGCAGGGTAGTTAGAGTCTATAAAGAAGATCTGAAGCATCAATAAAAAGAATTATTATGGAATTATATGTGTATGATCTATTTTACTTCTGTTATAAATGCATATGATTATGTTATGATGAATACCGAGTTCATGCTTTAATGTTGTATTGATGCGCAAATCCATATGCTTTGCTTTGTTATATGAATGCAAGTAAGAATATATGTTGACACGAAGATAATCCTAATGCATGTTGAAGTTATTAAATACTTGAGATAATCGGTGTAAACATAGAAGTAAGAATAATCATAAATGCATGTAAGTGTGTGATCTGCCTATCCAGGGTACACGAAGGACATTCATAGACCTTCATGGAGGTCTATAGTAAAACTCAGAGGAGTATACTGATAAGCCCTAAAAGGCTTATCGACCTACGTGAAGGAAGGTTTACAATATAAAACAACATCACTACCATCTCATGGTGCAAAAAATTGGTCCCTACATCCCCCCATACTGCTTCAGGTGAGACTTCTGTTTGCACTCTGTGGATTGATGTCGAAAGGGCCAGTAGTGTAGATATTTGCTTGGCTAATTAACGTTGAACCTGGGTTAGGACCCACAAAGCCAACACTTAGACCAAAACATAGTCTTGGAGTCTATACGTGGTCCTTCTGGTACTGATCAAATTTATGTTCAGACTTTGGTAGATGATTATATTGCTCCTGCAAACCCACCTTTGACCGATCCATAAGGACCTGAGTTGTTGTGGCTGAACCCAGACAGTTTTGCAATAGCCTACACTTATGTACATTTGTCAGTTATCTATCGTATGGCTGAGTTTAATGTTAGGAAATTATATATTATAGAGTAATGGAACACATAAAATATTACATAAATATAAACACAGAAAACTCATAAAACAAGAGAGACAAAAATATACGTGGTTCAACTAGTTTGGGCTACGTCCATGGAGAAACATCCAATCCTTCCTTTTATATTATCCAGCAAACTGGAGAGGTACAACCTACAGTAGGTCTGTTGTAATTCCCTCTTCACTCTCAATCCAATCTCCTCTCTCTTTCTCACTCAGAATATAGATGTCAGTATACACAATACAATTCCCTCATATGTAGTGAGGGGTTGCCTTCTAGGACAAAAAACCCTAAATTAAACATAACTTCTACCATCATATCTCAACCTAATGAATGGCCCAGATTGAATATGAAATTACAACATTTTACATGGCAATTTTACATCTAATTTTAGCTTTGGGGGTGCCACCCCCGATCCCCCTACCAAGGGGGGGGGCTCCCAAAGGTCGCAACCGCCCCCCACTGGACACCCCCTATAGCAAATATTTTACAAGCGGCATTGCCACCCCATTACAAACTAGGGTCCAATGCAACAATACCTTAGAATACATAAGATAATCAGGCTCCAGACCCAACAATGTCCCACTTGGAGACTGATTATAGCAACTCCACCACTGCTTTATTTGATGGACAATGACTCAACTTTGGACCTGATTGTTTCTCATATTCTTCATCATACTTAAATACCAATTGAAACTGAGAAAATTCTCAGTTTCTCCTTGGTTACAACTTTTCTTAACATATCTGCAGGATTCTAGCTAGTGTGTATCTTTTCCAGCTTCAACTATCCATCTTCCAATGTTGACCATGTGAAATGGTACTTGAGTTGTATATGTTTAGTCTTGGAATGAAATGCAGAGTTCTTTGCAAGATGTATGGCACATTGGCTGTCACTATATAACCTGCCCAACTCCTACTTCTTACCCAATTCATCCAAAAACCTTTGTAACCAAATAATTTCTTTACTAGCCTTTGTAGCAGCAACATACTCTGCTTCTGTTGTTGAGAGTGCAACAACACTTTTCAATTTTGAGACCCAACTGACAGTTGTTCCACCTATAGTAAACACATACTTTGTTGTGCTCCTCCTGTTATCTCTATCACCCACCATATCTACATCAACATATCCCTGTAGAGAAATGTTTGAACCACCAAAGAATAATGCTTGATTTGTGGTACCTCTCAAATATGTGAGAATCCACTTCACCACCATCCAATGTTCTTTTCCTATATTGTTCATGTACCTGCTTACATCTCCCACTATATGTGGAATATCAGGCCTTGTACATACCATTGCATACATTAAGCTTCCAACTACTGATGCATATGGAACTTTAGACATATGAGCCATTTCTTCATGAGTCTTAGGACCCTCCTCCTTACTTAATTTGAAATGGCTAGCTAAAGGTATACTAATTGGTTTTGCATTCTGTATATTAAACATTTTCAACACCTTTTCTATGTACTCACTTTGAGACAATGTTAATTTGCGATTCTTCCTAGCTCTAGTTATTGTCATGCCAAGGATTTGGTTTGTAGCACCCAAATCCTTCATTTAAAATGAGTTCACCAATTTCGTGTTGAGCACATTTATTTCCTGCATGTTAGAACCTTCAACAAGCATGTCATCTACATAAAATAATAGTATAATATAGCTGCCATCATTTTGCCTTTTGAGATAAACACAATGATCATAGTGACATCTAGTATAATCCTGTTCAGACATAAACCTGTCAAATTTTAGATACCACTACCTTGGAGCCTTTTTTAAGCCATAAAAGCTCTTCTTCAACCAATAGACTAATTTCTCCTTCCCTTTTACCTCATATCCTTGTGGCTTCTACATATATATCTCTTCCTCCAAATCCCCATTGAGAAAGGTAGTCTTTACATCTAATTGCTCGAGATGCAAATATTTAGCTACTACTAGACTTAAAATTGTTCTGATTGAAGTCATTTTAAAAATTGGAGAAAATATCTCATCAAATTCTATACCATTTTTTTGTGCAAACCCTTTCACCACAAGTCTAGTTTTATACCTATTTCTACCTCCATCTTCTTCCTTCAACTTGTAAACCCATTTATTCTCCAATGTTGTTTTACCTGCAGGCAACCTGACTGAGTCCCAAGTTTGGTTATGTGCTAAGGAGTCTATCTCTTCTTTCATGGCTTGCTCGTACTTCTTCCTAGTTTCTACCTGTACTACTTCTTCATAACATTATGGTTCACTAGAATTAGTCAACAACACATATTATAATGAAGGAGAGTGTCATTCAGGGGGTCTACTTATCCTGATAGATCTTTTAACACCACTTCCAGGTGTTTGAGGTGCTTTTTACTGTTGTGGTTGTTGTTCTAGATGTTCATCATTATGATTTTCAAGCACCATCACTTTTTCTATGATCTCGTCAAGCACTATGTATTCTCTATTTTCTTTTTCTTATTTCTTTTCCTACAGCTACTCCTTATACAAAACCTTTTCATTGAATATGAAATCTCTTCTCCTAATGATTTTTTGTTTTTCATAATAATAAAAGCGATAACCAAAATCATTAACACCATATCCAATAAAGGTACGTTTCTTTGGTTTTGCCTCAAGCTTTGTTCTATTTTCTTTATTAATGTGGACAAAGGCTTCACAACCAAAAGCCTTTAAAAAAGAGTAGTTTACCTTTTTACCTGTCCATGCCTCCTCCGAAATACCACCATCCAAGGAACTTGAAGGCCCTTTGTTTATTAGATAAATAGCAGTATCTACAACATCTGCCCAAAATTGTAAAGGCAATCCTGCATGCAATCTCATGCACCTTGCATGCTCCATGATTGTCCTATTCATCCTTTTTGACACACCATTTTCTTGTGGTGTTCCTGGAACTGTCTTCTCTCTGTGGATTCCATTCTCTGAACAGTACATATCAAAATCTTTGCTGCAATATTCACCTCCATTGTCTAATCTAAGACACTTCAACCTTTTCCCTGTTACATTTTCAACCAAAGATTTCCATTTCTTGAAAGTATCAAATACATCAAATTTATTTCGAATATAATAAATCTAGGTTTTTCTAGTTGCATCATCAATAAAAGTAACATAATAACGAGAGCCACCAAGAGATCATACCTAAGCAGGTCCCCATACATCTGTATGCACAAGCTCTAATTTTTCGCTCTTCTTTTCTTTCCCAACTCTCAGGAATCTGACTCTCTTTTGTTTTCCCTAAACATAATTCTCATAGAATTGTAAATCAACATGCTTCAAACTTGGCAACAAATTTCTTGAGTGAAGAATCTACATCCCCATCTCACTCATGTGCCCAAGCCTATGAAGCCACAATGTTGTATCATCTCCTATAGAGGTTAAAAAATTAACAAAATTAGAAATACCATTGCATAAATAAAATTTACCAAGCTTTTCTCCCTTTTCTATTACCAGGGATCCTTTAGTGACCTTATAGGTTTTATCTGTAAAATTAGGCACACAGACTTCGCCACCCAACTACCCTATTGAAATAAGATTTTTCCTCAGATCTGGAACATGCCTTAGCTCCTTCAATAGTCATTCATTTCCATTCTGTTGTTTTATGAAAACTTTACCCATTCCAATGATTTTACAAGGTTTATTGTCACCAAATTGAACCTATCCAAAATCTCTTTGAACATAATCATGAAAATGTTTCCTATCAGGTGTGGCATGGAAAGAGGCCCCTGAATCTGCCACCCAGGCATCAATAATATTTTCTAAAGAAAGAATCAAAGCATCTTGCAACACCTCACCTGTTACATTCATTGCATGATTATTTTCTTGATGCACATTGTTATCACTCAAGAAAAAAGTGCTAAATTGTTCACATCAGTTCAATTGTTTGCCAAAGGCACATAAATCCTTTTCAGCAGTTTCGCAGCGCAGCATGTTTCTGGTGATTTCGTAGTGCATGTAATCATTTTAAAACAAGCACACCTTGGTGAGAGAGTTGCGCACAAATCTGGGAGAAGTGGTAGAAAATTATGATCTAATTCCTAAAAATCTGTTAACTGATAAAATACTTTTCCCCCAAAAACAGAACTCTGGAACCCTCACAAGTTATGCTAGTTCAAGATTTATAAATAGGTTGACTTTTTCCTGGTTGAATTATCTGTTGGCCACTGGGCAGAGGTGTGCCATTAATGTTCAGGATATACCTATGCTTAGACCTCAGGATAGAGCTGAAAAGAGTTCTGCTCTGCTCCAATCGAAGTTGCAGTCAAGGCAATGCTCTCTTGTATTCGCTATATTTTGGTTCTTCTGGAAACTATCTAGCCTCACTGCTATTTTGGCTTTTACAAAATTGTCTGTCATGTTTGTGGCCTGCCTTCTAATACAAAGCTTCATTGATGTAGCCACAAACAAAGAGACTCTATGGTACAAAGGAATGGTGAGGAGAAATTGAGCGCTTGGAGAAGCTAGTCAACAAGTATGAATGTGGGCAGATCCCACGCATTGAGTGGCTAGATGAAATTGCATTCAGAGCCATTGGGAACATCAAGGCAGATGAGAAGGACATTTCAAGATAAAAAAGCTCAAGACAGTCGAATTTGGCATGTAAGCTATGTTTTTGAAATTACACAGCAGTTTCGTAGCGCGCTACGAAACTGCTGTAGGTGATGTTTGTTACAGACATATTTCTCTGTTTTAAGTAGTCAACTTCCAGGAGGTATTTAGCGCAGCTGAAAGAATATTTTCGAAAATCGAAAGAGGTTTTTATCCCTAACATACTGAACTAGAAAAACCTCTTTCATTTTCTTCAAATTGATTATGAGCTGGGAGAAACGAGTGACTAAAAGTTGCGCTGCGAAACTACTGTAGGTGCAGTTTTTAATTTCCTGTTTTACACATCTTTTTCAAGGATCGATTCTGGGCAGCTGGAGTAGTGTTTCAAAAACCCAAAGGAGGTTTTTGTTCAACATGGATTTATTTACAAAAGCCTCCTTCAGTTTTTTCAAATACGTTTTCTGCGAGAAGTTATGAGCTCTGTCCCAAGACCTATTTTTTAGGCAGAACAACAGTTTCGTAGCAGCTGAAGCTAAAATAATCCAATCTCAGTCACTAGTTTTGAACTACAAGTGGAAATGTTAAAAAGGGAATATCTTCAAGGGATTTCTCTACTGCACAATTTTGATTTTTGGAGCGCTTGCTTGTGGTTCATGGACATTGGTGCTATAAGAGGATTGCACAGATGATCTGCTATTTCTTTTACAAAAAATATATCTTTTGGGCTTACACTCTTCAATTTTGAAGCATATACAAGTTCCTCTAGATAGCCCATATATGATGATTGGTATATGCTGCTTTTCAATATTATTTTCACATCACTTCCAGTCATATCTTTGGGGGTTTTTGAGTAAGAGGTTTCATCTGAAGTATGTTTGCAGTTCCCTGTTCTCTATCAGCAAGGCCCAAGGAATATATTTTTAAACTGGTACCATGTACTTAGATGGTTGGCAAACCATGAGATTATTTACGATATTTGTCAGCAACCACTTTAGTTGCCTCTGCCAAATGTTTCAAGTACAGTTCAGGAATTTCAGAAAGTGGAGGACTAGTTATCTATGGTGGAACAGTAACCTTCTGAGATAATGCAGGATGCAGCGATTCTATCCATGAGTGCGTTGGTAAAGCCAGAGCTTCTAAGGCACCAAGACAAAGATCTCAGGCTCATTGTTGTTAATTGCATTAGTGAGAATCACACTGAAAATGTATCTGCTTCAATGCAAACAATTATGAGTTTGGTTTGAATGAAAGGAAGACTGTGTTTTTTAATTTACACAGCAGTTTCATAGCGCGCTACGAAACTGCTGTAGGTGTTGATTTTAAACGCAGACAAACAGTTTGGTAAGATGATCAGGAATTTTCTAAAGGAAACACCTGAAGGATATGTAAAAGACCAAATGAAACTATCACAGCCATTCAGATCAAGACAGGTGTACCTTTAAAAAGGTGAAATGTTTTGACTCAAGTGTAAAGTTTTTGTTATAAAGTCACTTTATTGCCGGTCATAAGGTGTTGAATGAATTGCATACATGGAATTTTGGCTTGCACACTTGGCCATCGATGGAGCATCCAATTCATCAGGAAACATGGTGGTGTTCTATTGTTTTTGGGTTATTAAAAAGACTTAAAGTACATGTTGCTGCATATTCGAAGTGATGGGGGACTAGAACCGAAAAGTAAGGGATATTCTCAGCCAACACAGAGCAGATTAAAGCCTTCAGTATCCAAAGCCAACATGGGGAATTAAATGCTCATCTCATGCTATCTCAGCCAAACGAAAAGGAAACCAGGTGTCAAAGCTGCAAGGAGGAATCATTCTACGAAGGAGATAGAGTTAGAGTTATAATTAAATTAGAACTCTTTAGAACTTCAGTTAGTGGTTATTGTATTAAATAGTTTGTTGAAAAGTAGATAGGTGTCATTAGTGGCAGTCATCGAGCTCCCCTCATGCTGGAGGAGGAAGCTCCAAGTAGTTAGAGTCATGTTTCTATATATAGCTAAATCATCTATGTAACAGGGGTTGGACATTTTTAGAAAGAAAGTATTGCTTTGGCTTGTGAAAAAACTCAATTTGGTAATATGATTTGCTGTTTATCTTCTCAGGATTCTTACAGTGTTTGAAATGCTCAAGATATGTGGTTTTATCTCATCTCTAATGCTTTTTACAGTTGTATAAATACACAATCACTCAGAATTCACTTATGCTGCTCTGACTTCCTGTGTGTATTTGTAAACTGAGGTTTCTATGGTATGATGTTTTGAGTATTTAAACATTGCTGCCCTGACTTCTATGCATGAATAGTGTTATATTTTATTGAATAGAATCAACTCCATAAGCCCAATGGAAGTATTTGTAATGTCTGTCCAGCCAGCCTGTTTATTTAATTTGCTTTTCTAGAGTTAGCCCTCTTATCAACAAACAAAAATAAATATTTTTCTTAGAGAGAGCCCTCTCGGGCTAGGGAGGCTAATCCTTAGTCCAAAGATTGGTCTGAAATAGTTACACAGAGTCTATCTGATTAGCAGCCCCTTCAGAGATTGATTTTGTGATAACACACATCTCCTTCTTTTTCCTTCCAAGACTTGCAGTCTTTTTTTAGTTGTCCTTTATTTCCGCATTTCCAGCACATTATCCCTGATCTGGACTTTGATTTGCCTTTTCCTGACTTACTGTGATATCCAAGACTCTTTCCTCTTTCCGTTTTTCTTCCCCTAGTCTCTGCAGTCAAAGCATTACCTGATGTCTCACTGGAGATTTTCCATTCAATTTCCTTGTTAAGGATTGCACCGGCAACATCATCAAACTTTAAAGTACTAGATCTAGAGACAGAGTTACTAATGGCCATAACTAAACCATTCCAAATTTCTGTCAATGAGCACAAAAATAACACCCTAACTTCATCATGACAAGTTACCCCTGCAAAACTTAACTGATTGGTAACTGTATTAAATTCATTTAAAAGATTAACAACAGATCCACCTTATGACATTTTCATATTAAATAAATGCTTCATAAGAAATACCTTATTTGAGGCCGAGGGTTTTTCATATAGTTTGGCCAATGTCAACATTCAACCCTTTGTTGTCATTTCCTTTGAAATATTAAACAATACCGACATCGCTAGGCACAACCGTATTGTTCCAAGTGCCTTTCTGTCGAGAATATCCCATTCTTTGTCTGTCATACTCATTGACTTCTTTGCCTTTCCACTCAATGATTGGTACAGATCTCTCTCATACTGATAATATTCCATCTGCATCTTCCATAGCTAGTAGTTTTGGCCATTAAAGTTTTTGACCCTAAACCTATCATCTTCCGCCATTCCTCCCACTCGAATCAAGAAGCCTTCTCTCCTGTGAGTTTATCAGCCAAATAGACCTTCGGCTTTGATACCAGTTGTTAGAAAATTATATATTACAAAGCAATGGAACATATAAAATATTGCAGAAAGATAAACATAGAAAACACATCAAACAAGAGAGACATAGATATACGTGGTTCACCCAGTTTAGGCTACGTCCATGGAGAAACAGCTAGTCCTTCCTTTTATATTATCCAGCAAACTGAAGAGATAGAACCTATAGCAGATCCATTGTAATTCCCTCTTTGCTAATCTCCTCTCTCTTTCTCACTCATAATACAGATGTCAATTTATGCAATACAATTCCCTCATATATAGCGAGGGGTTGCCTTCTAGGGCAAAAAACCCTAAATTAAACATAACTTTTACCGTCAGATCTCCACCTAATGAATGGCCCAGATTGACTACGAAATTACAACATTTTACAAGGCAATTTTACATCTATTTTTAGCCTCGAGGGCACTGCCCCCGATCCCCCTGCGAGGGGGGTGTGCTCCAAAAGGTCATAACCACCCCCCCTTGGACCCCCCCTACAGTGAATATTTTACAGTGGCGTTGCCACCCCATTACGAACTAGGGTCCAATGCAGTGATACCTTTGAATACAGAAGATAATCAGGATCCACACCCAACATTTAAGACCTCCTTACCTTTTACATCTTCAGTGTCAACCACCATGTGATCATTACCGCCTCTTAGTGTGACTATACCTACTCATTAGTCCACACCTCTCACTTCTTTTTAGGGAATTCCACCAGTCTCATCTATAGATCCTATAAATTTCGCAAATGTTTCCATGCCCACACCATATCCTATGCTAACCATGGTGCCTTGGTCTAGTCAGCTGGTAGGATCATGAGTATTTTCACCTGAATTTTCTCAACCAATAGTTCTTGTTCTTCACTTAGACATGGCTACTTATGGAAATATGTGGGGGGGATGATCAATTATTGTTGGCCATCCTGGGGGAAATGTTGGTTCTAGTATGTCACAAGATTGGTACACTTCACTCTCTGGAGGGGTGCCACCTACCAGTACTTTTCCTAAAGGGGCTAGTTTACTTGGGGGCAACCCCACTACCAGTCTATCTCTCACACGGTTTATCCTCCTTATGTCGGTCCTACTATGCAGAGTGGTCCTTATTTTACTTTTGGTAAAATCCCATATGAAGCCATGCTCTTGTGGGTCCTTTTCTCTTTGGAGATACATACCCCAGGGGGGAAACTTCCATTTACAAGTCATTCTAACCTTTAGCAATGTTGTGTTGGGGTGAACCTTTTCTTTAACCAAAAAATGCATCATTCTACTCCTTACATGGTGGGACTGCAAGGTTGGTTAGGGGCTTCTCCTACCTATGTTCCATTTATTCAACTCCATAATTTGTTCCTATCCTCTATTGGCTTATCGTACTTGGAAAAATTGACTAATGACACCATCCATCATGATCCTTGGTGGCCACCTATGCCCGCCAAATTTTCATCGGATATTGTGAAGTTTGAAGGGAAGCCTGGGGAGAATCCATACACTCACATTACCACCTATTACTGATGGTTCTCATCTAATTCTTTTGTCGATGATTCTATTAAAATTTTCTTATTCCAACGTATGTTAACTGGGGATGCCACAAAGTGGTACATCGAGTTAGATACTTCATCCTATGATGACTTTACCTCCCTCGATAAAATTGTCTTGACACACTTCCAGTTGCGTTTTCAGTATGATATCGACTTGACCTCTTTTCCAACTTCAAACAAGATCACGCCACGCTAATTTCTGATCACATTGCTATGGGGTAAAATGCACAGGATGAAAACTACCCTCGAAAGTCTTCCCGGGACCTTTGAAAGACCATAAGGTTATGTGCAAAACCTACTTGTTACACACATGTTCATCTATCAAACATATATTGATAGGATATGGAAAGAGGATCACCTTTGGTTCTTTCTAGATTCACTTGGGGATCTCCATGTGGTAAGAAGAACTCCTCCTAACCGGCTCCAAGACAATTCCTGCACAAAAGAACAAAGCAAACCAATCACAACATATACTTCTGACAATTAATGTAAGAATCCATAACAAACATGTATAAATGTATAGCTTATCTACTCAACACAAAAAGCATCAGAATGAACAAATATGTTGGACACCTAATCCTAATGGGTTAGTGTGGAAGCCGAACAGACTAAGTAGTCCAAGGGACCTTGGGATGTGAATCCCAACGGTCACCATATTGTACTATAAATGTACATCTATTGTTAATAAAAAATGCAATGCAAGCTTATCTTTCACATTTGTTCTCGTTGTCCATGTCTGTTTAACATGGTATCAGAGCCATGATGTGTGGTCTGTTTTCTCTCAGCAACTGATCTGAGTTGCCTTGAATAGTGCTGGCCTAGTCTTCATTACCTGAAAAAACGCCTGCCTGCCTGCCTGAAGCTGCATACCTAATGGACGGATAGCAATTAACTGTGGCAGTGACATTCGCAGGAGTTGGGTGACAAGCCCTAACGAACATCTGGCACAACACTTACCTAATAACTGAAACGCCTGGTAACGTAACTGATAGCAGTAGCGCCAGTGCTGAATTGAAACGCCTGGTAATGTAACTGACAGCAGTAGCACTAGTGCTGAATTGAAACGCCTGGTAACGTATGGTCTCAGAGCTAACGTATGGTAACGTATGGTATGGTAACATAGTATCCCAATTCCGCTTGTGCGTTACTCAGCAAAACTCTTCATTTTCATTTGATTCTCCTTTCGGTCTGCGTGTCATTCAAACTGCTCCGACCTCCCTCCACTTCGTTGTGCATTTCAAATCGAATAATAGATTGCGTAGCATGTACAATCCAATACTCCGCCTTGTCCAGCAATGGAGGCATCATCAATTCTTTAATGAATTTCTTCAGTACCAGGAATACGCATTCGGAACGCAGTTCTCTTCGAATATTTTTATGATATTCTATAGTTGGAAGCTGGATTGATGTTTAGCCAATTTACTTCTCTGCCGCCGACCATACCGCTTGCCTTAATTCAATCTTCGCTGGAGATTGGAGGCCGACTTTTAAAATTTCCGAGTTGATTGCGGGGACACCTCAACAAAAAGGAAATGTGAAGCAGCATACGCTTCCGGGCGAGTCGCTGTTTAGTTGACTGTTGAAGGACCTGCTTAGGGGTTGCAACAATTTCCTCTCTCAAGCCAGCCACAAAGATTCCACGCTCCACACTCTCGTGTATTTGTAACTTCCGATGTTCAGGAACCAGTAAGTCATTAATTTCCTCATTCTAAATTTCCATGTAAGACATCCGAAGAAGGAACTCCTTGTCCTCTCGTGGATGTTTTTAAACACATCCTGAATGGCAAGAGGAATAACACCAGGTTCGGTAGGGGATCCTCACATTGTGTGAGTCTTGCCACTACTATTTTGTCCATATGCAAATACAGTCTCGTTGAAACCTCAGACAGCTGCAGCATCATTTTGAAGTGCATTTAATTGATCTTCAAAATTGTTTCCACAAGGATCTGAAACATGCTGCCTTCGTTTTCCTTTGAACGTATATGGTTCCTTCTGAACGGGCATCTGTTGCTGAAGATGACGGGGGGATTCTTCCTTTGAAAAATAACTTCCAACAAATGGGTGCCGCTCCTTCTTCACTGAAGGGGTCTTGATCGCTTGGACTTCGGACAAACTCTCTTCGACGACAGCAGAAGATGACTGTGCCTTGGGATGGGCGAATTTAGACTTCAATTGGTCGAATAGAAGATGCTTTTCTTCCTGGCTGTTATTCTGCTATATATACAGATGTCATCTGTCACGCCAACTATGACAATGTTTGCAATCTCTGACAAGGACATATAGTCTCAATCATTGCACAAATGTTCAGCCCCAGTATGTTATGCGTAAGGGTTTGATGACTCAATGAAGTTAATATTGTATGGTTCCGATTAATGAATTCAGTAGCCACTTCAGAGATCAAATTCTTGTAAGCCATCTGTCAGATTTAATGTCACTGGCCCAGTTGGGAAATCAGTCTCGGAATTGATTGAAGATTGTTCTCAGAGATTAAGGAGATAAGGAGATATTTGTAGAAGTCATTCTATAGCATCAGTCTCCCAACATCTCTTGATCTTATCATCTTACGAAGATTCTCTTCCTACAGTAATCCTGAGGCACCAAGTACATTTTGCAACAATATTGATCCTCTTTCAGGTTTGAGAAGAAACATGTTATATCTATGGCCTAAGAAATCTCAGTGATCTCAACATGTCTCTATAACATCATGCACAGGAATCATAAGAAGAGCAAGGGTTCATTTTTTTGGAAGGTTCATCTATTAACCATCTTTGCAAGGAGAGCAGAGGTTCAATGAAGCCTTGTTTGTGGAAGAACAAACAATACCAGATTGCATGTGCTTTCATTGGGTCTCTTCGTGCATGTTATACAGGCGTTCTGCTAATTAACTTGGCAGTGGCTTTATTTGTTTTAGTTGCTATAGAGAGTAGCAATCAGAGTCTGGGTCGGACTTATGTTTTGACTCTTTGTCGTGCCTCAGAGGAAATGGCCAGGATGGAATGATACTATTTTTGGTGACTCGATTTAAGCTTTCTTGATGACCTCATCATCATAGGAATATGCTTCAGCATCGTGCACATATACCTGTTGTGTATCTGCATTAATATCAAATACTTTTGTGGGACAGCTCTCAAACCCACTCCCGCTTTTCATCAAGGGTTAAAGTCTCCATCAAATTTTCATTGATGTGAATATCAGGCCCATGATTTTCTTATTGTCATAATTTTTGGAGAAGTTTGAAGAGATTTGTTATTCAATGTGGAATAGTTTTGGCTAGTCTTTGCATAAGATTTGGATTTTTGATTAAAGTAATGCTCCATTTTTAAGAATCTTGAAATATCTTTCCAAGAAGCTTTTAAGTATCATTAAGACACTACATTTTTTTTGGGAAAATGGATCAAATTGGTGAAGCATTAGAGTTTTTGAAAACTCTAATACAATCTACTTCTAATGACACATTCCAAATCAGCAAAGCCTCTCTCTCAGAAATTCAGACATGTCTACAAAATGCACAGGAAAAGATTGATTTTTTGCAGCTTGAATCACAACTACAGCAATGGAGTCATCATTCTGAACTTGTTTCTGTTCAGAAAATTGAAACAGACTCCCATAAACAGCAAGTCAATAATGTTCCTGTTCATTCAACCAAAGCAGCAGTTGTACATGCAGATGCAGAAACTCAGTCTGCACTTCCCAAGCCCATCATCAGACCTTGGGAACAGCTTGTCCACAACAAGCACAAAACCGGTCTTGGATATGAAAAGGACTTATCCTTTCATATTCCAGACTATGCCAAACCCATTCAGTTTCAGAGTGCTGGATTCATTTATGACAGTTCACCTGCTCCTCATGACAGTTCAGCTTTAGCTGTTCCAGACTCTGCTCCTCTTCCACAGGAACAACAACAACAACATATCGTGAAATGCCAACACTGTGATCGAGTTGGCCATCTGAAAGATCACTGTTTTGATCTTCATCCATGTAAGCACTGTCATAAAACCAGTCATTCTTCACATAGATGCTTCAGAAACAAACGTCCTGCAAGAAAAAAGATTCATCTAGGATGGATCGCTTCTTGGCAATGGGCATCAACAGCCAAGAAGATATTCCAAACACATGTTAGAACTTGTTCTAGA
>APFE030282191.1:0-22511 GCA_000404065.3 Pinus taeda
CTTCTAAAAGGAATTCCTAATTCCAGCAGCATCTACCCTTTGGAATGTTCAACTTTCAACCTCTCCTCCTTTTGCCCAATGCCTGTATTTATAGTGTTCTAGAGGAAGTTATCCAGGTCCAACATCAATGGGATACTCCCTCTTTTGGATGGGGTAGCTCCTCTCTTGATGGGATAAGTTCCTCTATCATAGGGATGCATGAACCATCTGGAGGCGCTAAATACACGTCAAACACTCTTCTAGAAGGCTCTAGAAGTGACCACAAGTAACTTTTTAAAGATGAAACTCGCGCCTTTTGACCTTTACAGGGGTACGCACCCAACCTTTGGCTTACAGAGCGTACAAGTACGCAGGTACAATGTGTTTGGAGTGCGTACATGCAGGCAAGGTAGAGAGAACCTGCGTACCCAGAAAAAAACATGTTTTTAAGTGACTTTCCCTCTTTTTGAAGTTTGACATGAAGAGCATAGGTATGAGGCTTGACAAGGAGGACAATATGACTTATGGATGGAGCCATATTAACTGCAGATAGTCATGGTGACAAATTTCAATGTAACAAGGAGAATTTCTTCAAACATCCAGGGAGGCAAAAAAGAGATAGCCCTACCATTAATGTCATTGGATAGTTATCTGACTTAATGCTGGAGTAGGTAAACTGCCTGAAGTATTTGGACCCTAGAAGCCCTATAGTATATGTGTACATCAAGGGAACCATTGTTCGACACACTTTGATTGATCTTGGGGATGCAATTAATGTAATGACTAAGGACACCATGCTCAAGCTCAATCACCACGGTTCATTGAGAAAGACCACAACAGTCTTGCAACTTGCAGACCATTCCATAGTGACCTATGAGGGGATTCTGGAGGATGTTATGGTCTCCATTGACTCTTGGGAGTATCCCGCAGACTTCCTAGTTCTCTAACTGAAATCCAAGCTTACTGGTTACCCTCTCATCCTTGGGAGGCCTTGGTTAGCCACTGTCAATGCGTACATTAGCTGTAGGCTTGTTAATATGAGTATAAACAATGGGCATATGTCCAAGCACTTAGTCTTGTACCCTTCTACTGAACCATCTCTAGAATATGACTTACATTATGGCTGGAAGAGGAGGAAGAAGATGAAGTCCACTTATACCAACTCTATACTTCGAAACAACCAAGGGAGGAGGACAATCAGATGAAGATGGTTTGATTGAACACATACTCCAAAGTCCAACTCCCAACATATTATGCCTAGAGGAAGTGTTATAGACATATTTGGGCACTGCAACCCCAATCACATATGTCCATAAACCAAGGGCTTCTAAACCCCTAAAAGTGTTGTTTCATATCCTAAAGGATCAAGGTCAACTGATCACATCATTTCCCAGAAGTTCTCCCTCAAAAGCTACTCAGAACTGGTCAAAACTAGACCATACAGACTGCTCCATGCTAAGGGTGTGATGCATCTCACCTACTACACACAAAGGGTGCGATGAATACTAAAAGGCCCTTCTATAGGGTGCGATGAGCGACAACAGACAAACGACAGAGTCAGTTTGCTAGGTGGAAACCTAGAGAATCTTCTAGAAACTGCTCATATGACACTTGCCTCTTTGCATTTGCCCAAGGATGAGTAAGAGATCATGAAATCTCTAAGTGGAACCAAGAACTATCAGTGAAATGACACTAATCAAAATCCCAGAAGCTGACTCACCCCCCTGCAAATATCTATATGTGGATCCCTCATCCTAGAGATCCAAGGGATGGAATTTTGTAATTTGTAAGGAAGTGTTGTTGGTTTCCCCTTCAAACATTGTATTGTTGGGTGATCCAGCTTTTCATGAGGTGAAGATGGCTTTCACGCTGGGAGGATGGCACTGGATCAGATAGCTAGGCTGTAATCCTCTCTTCTACCACTTCTATTAATAAAGCTATTTGCATTTTCCTCCATATAGTTGTATATTCTGAATCTTATATTTGTGTATGCATTTGTATGGTTAATGTACATCTGGTTCTACATTGTTTATGGTTATAGATCTCTATGCTTTGATGTTATTTTGCTGCTTTGACTCTACAGGTGTTCTTGGAAGCGGGACAAGTGAGAAAAGCGTGGTGAAAGCTCTATCAAAGGAGAAAGGAAACAAGCAAGGAGCTAAGTGAAAGACTGAGGTTTGAACTCTCTGCCTCTCTCTCATCTATCTCTCATAAAGGAAAGCACAAGTTACTTTGAATTATTTCTTTCTAAGATAGCTACCCGTCTTAGTGGGACTAGCAGATCTGAATAGACACTAGTTTTCCCAGAAACAAAAATGGCGACTCCGCTGGGGAGAGAATAGTTTGTTTGTTTGTTACTGTTGTTTGCTTTATAAACTACAAACGGAGCCTAAAGTTAAGCCAGCTAGGCTTCAAATTGCTTTTTCTATTCAACTGCAAAGTAGATCAATGCTACTTCAGTCAATCTCTGAGTTGGTTTATGAACTAAACATCTGACTTTCAAACATCCTAAGTGCCCTGGTGGTAGCTCAATAACCTCATTAGATTAGCCCCTATACTTTGTGTTTAATTCCTATCATAAGCTCAGCCTAAATGCCTGGACTTAGCTGCAAATTGTGGGTGAAAACCAAGCTCAGTCTCATCCTTGGACCATTTCACTATCTTTCATTGGCAGTCTGGATGCATCGCACCTCTCGTGTGCTACAGGTGAGATGCATTCCTATTTCCCTTAAGGACAGGTGTGATGATTGAGTGAGACTGTTTCTGCCTCCATATTTTGGTTTTTTCTTCATTGTTTTTAGCTCTATTCAGTAGTTTTGCTGTCTATGATCAGTATCTCACTGTTGAGACCTTCTTCCTTTACATTATTCAACCTCCATTTATAAGGAATTGTGAATGTTTTTTATGTATTTTTCATCATTTACAGTCCTCCTTTGCAAATAGTAGCTTAATCGAACTCTCGTCTTTTGATTTGAAAGTGTCGCAACTGTCATTTTCAGTCAAGAAAAAGAGTGTCATAAAGCCTTCCTCTTTTAGATAGTCGATTGTACTTTTTCCATTATATTTGATTTGAATTATCGATTCTTTGAAGTGTCAAAAACTATTTTCAATTCGAAAGTGAAAGTGTTGTCTTAGTCTTCCTTTTGTTTTTCTTGAAAGAAATTGTTAAAGTGTCACTTTGAAGAAAAGTAATTCAAATCTATACTTAGTTTTCTTTTTGTCATTCTCACATCAAGGAAACGGAAAAACAAATACATGCATGTGCATTTGCATTTAGACTGCATGCAGAAATTGATTTAGGAAAAGTGCATTTAGTGTGTGCTGTCTGCTCTATGTTGAAATAATTTTACTCTTCTTTCCTTAGTAGCTAGGATTTTCATTGCTAAAAGAAAATAAACGATCGTTTATCATCTTATATTGCATATTTAGGAATTGTATATCTACATCACATGGTGAACCTTTAAAGGCAAACTTCTTAAGAAAGATCAACTGTAGAATAAACGTTAATGAACATAAAAACGCTTTGGAACCCAACACACAACATCTATAAGTCTAGGCTAGAGACGTATTATGACGTCATAAAGCCTGGTAACTATTGTTTTCATCGTAGGTTGGGTGATTTCTCCTCCTTGATATGATAAGTTCTAATACAGACTTGTGCTCCCACGTACCGTCGTGTATATATTGGGAGACCACAATAGTCTGATATCCTTTATCCTTAGGAAGCTATGTCTACCGCCCTATCGATCGCAATTCACTGAACACAACGTTTAGGAAGATTGACTGCCATACATAAAGTATATTGCAGTTTTGCAATTGGTTTGGTAATCCCTCTGCCTAAATTTCCAGAGTATTCACTTTCGTTCCTTTTTAGACTCCTTAAAAGAAAAGGTCCATCTGAGCACTTGTCACTTCAAGCTCATTAAAAATCGAAGGTGACTAGAGTCATCCTTAGCTTTTTCTCGACTCTTAAAAATTGAAAAAGCAAGTTGTGTCAAAGCATCATAAAATTTATTTTAATCGTAATAACATCACTGTTCCCTCATTGGTCTTAGGTTGAGAAAATGGAGTACACCAATCCTAGTCCTTTCTCTTCTTGGGGAGATATTGGTCCCCATACATGGCTACATTGTCCCTTCCAGGATTCACAATTGGCCTCTAGTATGGCTATTCTCAACCTCTGTCATTCAAAACACTGTAACTCCTGAGCAATCAAATCAGCAACCAGACGATACTGGAGCTGCTCCCCCACATTCTACTTCATTTGTTTCTTCCTCTCCTTCTTCCTCTTCACTTGGTGAAACTAGTAACACTAAAAACCAAGTAACTGAGAAGAAGAAGAAAAGTAAGGAGAAGAAGAAGAAGAAGTCGATGGCGAAAGGGGGTAACCATGCATCGCCTAGAAAAAATCCACACACTGCACCATCCAAACGTAAATCTCCATGTGTCACTTGCAAAGGGGACCACTATGATCGAGATTGTCATTGCATCCCATGAATCCCGAGGGACTGGTCTCCCCGCTTGCACAATCCGATGTCTTCAACCTCTGTCAATCATGTTAAAAGTACATCATCAACTAGTGAAAATGAAGTCAATGGAAAGAAAGGAAAATCTAGATTTCCTTGTAAGTTGTGTGAAGGCGATCATGCCCTCCACTGTTGTCCTTTCTTCGACAAAGGTAAAAGAGTCTTGGATAATTGTCCTACTTCACTACAACGACTTCCACCTAGATACAAGAAGCTCTTGCCAAGTCCATCGCTAGTTGAAAATATGACTAAGACACCTTTTTTGTTGGTTGAAATGCCTATTATTGAAGATAAACCCTCTGATTCCACACCAGACCAAATTCAACAGGTCGAGATGGTAGTCAACCCAGTCTTGTCTTCAGAAGGTCTACCTTCTAAAGATACAGTCTCCCAAGAGAATGAGAACGACACTTTTCAAATTATTTTTGTTAAAACAGAGTCTGATGAACATGGGGGCAATCTGCCCATTCCTTTACCATAGGAAGGAAGTTCCTCAGTTCAAGAGATTCGTCTGGCCATTTATTCCGTCCCTCCTCCAAGCAATCTAGTCATTTCCTTTGATTGGAATCTGCTAGTGAGACCTCGCCTACCATCTAATGTACCATTCCAAATCATAGTACAAGATTACGGAATGATCATGGCTGGCACTATCATAGATGAAGGGGCTTCTGTGAGTATCCTTTCCTCAACTTCTTGGAAAGCACTTGATTCACCATCGAATCTACTTGAGATTCGAAATCTGTTGGGCTTCAATAAAGGAACCAGTCGACTATTAGGGATCCATACAAATTTGCCTATAACTTTGAGAAGAAAAACCGTTCATTTGAACGTGATGGTAGTCCAAGGGCCACTACATTACAATCTACTCTTTGGATGTGACTACATTTACAACATGGGAGTTATTGTTTCCTCACTCTTTCGAGTGATGTGTTTGCCGTATGAAGGCAGAATGGGCCAACGCGTTGACCAGCTTTCATTCCCTGGTTCAAACACAGCTACTAGTCAAATACCATCCCTAAATGAACTTTTTGCACAAGGAATGTCTCATCAACATCCATTCCATCCACCTAATGACCGCGAGTGATTTGGTGAATGTGACGAAACCCAGGGGGCACGCACCCTGGCCTGCTACGGTACGAAAACCCTATATATAAGATATGTTTCCTCATAGGATATATGACCAATCTGACACACCCGTCTGTTTAGGAAAATGGGATCAGTCTGGAATAGGATTTCCTTGTCGAAGGTTATGTGATTGGAAGCTCACACCATTCACCTTTGTCTATTTCGATGGACAAAGCCAAGGAAGTGTTTTGGTTGCTATGCAGACGAAGCAATCTTGCTTTAATGAAAGGACTTCCATATGGTAACCTAGAAACTCTACTTTTCTTTATACATGGGGGCATGCAAACCTTTTTTACGCAAGTGAAAAGCGACCAGTGTAACTCTAACCCCGTAGTTTTTACTAACTTTAGCTGCTTATGTGAGGTGATTGGTTTGGTCAACCATTCACCTTTGCCAGAACTGGTGGTGATGGTAAAGTAAAGGATATGTTTCTACGAAACTATCCTACCTAACCTCAGTAGTTCATTAACCCTTAGGACAGTATTTGGTCATTCCTAGCTTGCATATAAATGGCTTCGGAGCAAAGTTTCGCATGGGGCAAGCTCCCTAAAAATTGAACGTACTAATGAGAGACATCCTTATTAGATGATTGGAACAAACAGGTTTATGCAAAGTTAAAGCTCGTTAAAAAATAAATGTACTGATGAGCATATATTCCCCCAGAGTTCAAGCTCATTAAAAAATGAACCCACCATCGGTAAATAACCTTTGTGATTCATTGTTATTAGCTTTTGAGCCTTGGTCGTGTTCTTACCATCACTTCCACTCTTTTAGCCAATCATACACCTCCACTTGATTTTTTACCTTTTTGAGGAACAACTACAATGAGTTATTCTATTAGCCACCTTCTTTACACTACCGTGATTGAAAAGTTCCAAACTTACCTACAATTAGCTGCTATCCAAAAATATCACTCGTTCCTCAAAAACGAGTCTCTTTTAAGCTCTTTTTAGACTCGTAAAATATAAAAATATTGCCGAGCAATTGGCCTCTCGAGCTTGTTAAAGTGATTGGAAATGCCATCCCTCCTATAGATTTTAATCTTTTAGGACCTGAGGGATCATTACACCAAAATATCGAGCACTTGTCTTTTTCAGCTCGCTAAAGTCATCGGAAAAGTCATCCCCTTTGTATTATCTTATACTTTTTTGGAATTAAGGGATTATACTACAAAAAATGACTACTATAGTTTCCTTTCCATCTCTTTTCAGTCTCTCTAAAACTAAAAAGGACCCAGTTATCCTTGTCGTTAAACTTGTTAAAACAATAGTGAAAAACTTGTCCATAAGGACAAGAGTGAGTTTCACTGTCGCTAGGCTCGCTAAAACATAGCGACAGGTTTGCCCAAAGGGAAAATTATAGAACAAGCATATGTTATCCTACTCAAGCTTGAAAAAAATAAAGAGGTACTGTTCAGCAATGACTGGGCAAAAAAGGGAAGAAAACTTGAAGAACTTCATTGGTAGCAGGTCACTCTTGAACATGACACTTTCACTCCATCACCATGATTGAGTTAGGTTGGGTTATTCTGTTCATCGGTCATATCACCATTGGTCCTCCGTACCATCGATTTTTTGGGTTAACACTACCAATTCATTTCATTGTTGCCGATATGTTCAAGAGAAGTCACTTAGAGAATTCACCAACCCAGCTAATGCCTCATCCACTGCAATTCCTTCACGCTCCATTCTTTCATGACCGCCACCCCGAACCTTGTATCATTAGATCGTTTTCGCCTCCACAAAATCATTTGCTTCGTTTCATGTCATAGATGTGGGATTCATTAAGGCCCTCCTACGACAGGTCACTTTTTGTTGACATTAGCTCATTATCCAAGAAGTTGACTTGGGAACAACCTTTTCAGTACTTTGAAGCTTGCATTCCTCAATGGCAAGTTTCTTACTTCCGGTGATAGGTTTACATCAATGGGCTTCGACCGAAAGATTTTGTGTGTTGTTCGACATCGACTCATGCATTCACACCACATGAATTGTACTGTAGTACCTTGAGGGTCATTATCATTATCGGTGATTCCTCTCGGGCTTGCTAATAGCTTACATCATTGGCTGGTAATTAGGTGATGTCTTTCCATGTTCGACACTAGAACATCTTTTCATATGGATCGACTTGTACTATGGGTGAAGATTGAACGATTTTGAAGACCCTGGATCTAGTTTCATCCATCCAAGCTACGATATGTTTAGGAAAATAAAGACATCAAATGCACTCCCTAGCTGCACAGATAATCATCCAAGCTAAACGATGAGGGATCTACTAGAATCATCAGTCTGCCACATAGACGATTGTCTGTCCTATGTACATGAAAATGAATTTATAAAGCTGAGCATCAGAATGCCTGCCTCAGCTAGATCATGAAAATATTATGAAGATAATGTATTGTATTGTATCTTAATACATGTCACCTTCCAGTTCTAAAAACCTCAGATCCTCATGATAAAGCATTTCATCCGACATGAGAAGATTTACGGCCTCATGCTTTAGGGGAAACTGTTATAAACATATTTGGCCACTACAACCCCAATCACATATGTCCATAAACCAAGGGCTTCTAAATCCCTAGAAGTGTTGTTTCATACCCTAAGGGATCAAGGTCAACTGATTACATCATTTCCCAAAAGTTCTCCCTAAAAAACTACTCAAAACCGGTCAAAACTGGACCATACAGATTGTTCCATTCTAAGGGTACGATGCATCTCACGTGCTACACATAAAGGGTGTGATGCATACTAAAAAGCCCTTTTGTAGAGTGCAATGAGAGAGAGCAGACAAATGGCAGAGTCACTTTGCTAGGTGGAAACCCAGAGAATCTTCGAGAAACTGCTCATATGACACTTGCCTCTCTGAATTCACCCAAGGATGAGTAAGAGATCATGAAATCTCCAAGTGGAACCAAGAACTACCAGTGAAATGACACTAATCAAAAACCTAGAAGCTGACTCACCCCCTTGCAAATATCTGTATATGGATCCCTCATCCTAGAGATCCAAGGGCTGGAATTTTGTAATTTGTAAGGAAGTGCTGTTGGTTTCTCTTTGAGACATTGTATTGTTGGGTGATCTATATTTTCATGAGGTGAAGAGGGCTTTCATGCTGGGAGGATGGCACTATATCAGATAGCTGGGTTGTAATCGTCTCTTCTACAACTTCTATCAATAAATCTATTTGAGTTTTCCTCCATATACTTGTATATTTCTGAATCTTATATTTGTGTATGCATTTGTAAGGTCAATGTACACCTGATTCTACATTGTTTATGGTTATAGATCTCTATGCTTTGATGGTATTTTGCTACTTTGACTCTACAGGTGTTCTTTGAAGTGTGGACAAGTGAGAAAATAGTGGAAAAATATCTATCAAAGGAGAGAGGAAACAAGTAAGGAGCCAAGCGAAGGACTAAGGTTGGTACTCTCTGCTTCTCTCTCAAAGGAAAACACAAGTTACTTTGAATTGTTTGTTTCTAATATAGCTACCCATCTTACTGGGACTAGCAGATTTGAATAGACACTAGCTTTCTTGGAAATAGGAAGTAGTAAAGGAAACCCATAAAAACCATCATATTTATATATGCTTAGCTAATTCAAACCCTACCTATGTTAAAGGCATATAATTCGACCCTGAGAGAACTTTGAAAATCAGCCCATCTCTCTCTATAGACCAAGAAGAAAAGTTGTGCAACATGCTAAAGGAAGATTTGGATTCCTTTGCTTGGAGTTACATGGAAATGAAGGGAGTGCACCCCTCAGTATGTACTCACCACATTTATATCAAATAAGGTTGCAAATCAATCGAAAAAAACCAAAGGAGAATGAATCTAGCTCTCAAGGATATAATCAAAGAAGAACTGTGAAAGCTGTTAGATGCAGGATTAATTTACCCTAGCTCGGATAGTGAGTGGGTCTCTCCTTTGGTGTTGGTTTAAAAGAGAAATGGGAAGTGGAGGATTTGTGTAAATTACAGAGAGCTAAACAAAGCAATAAAGAAGGGCCATTTACCTCTACCTTTCATTGACCAAGTGCTAGATGGCCTCGCAAGAAATTTTTTTTTCTCTTTCCTAGATGGGTTCAGTGGGTACAATAAAATCCAGATCAGCCCAAAAGACAAGGATAAAACCAACTTTAGTTTTCCTTGGGGTACTTTCTCTTATAGGTTCCTTCCTTTTTTCCTATGCAATGCCCCTACTACTTTCAATATCCAAGAAAGGACTGCAAGTGGACCCAAATAAGATAGCCATCATCCAAAGGTTCCCACCTCCGCAAAAACAAAGAGATGTCAAAAATTTTCTAGGTTTAGATAGATACTATCATAGATTTGTAAAAGACTTCAGCAAGTTATCTTCTCCTTTATTTGGGCTATTGGCCAAAGACTCTAAATTTTTATGGAAAAAAGCTATCAAGAGGCCTTGCACACCCTGAAGGACAGGTTGACCACTGCACCTATTCTTCAAGACCCAAATTGCATCCTTCCTTTCCATATACATGTTGATGCATCTCACAAAGCCATAGGAGAAGCTTTAGGCCAGAAATATGACAAGTTGCCTTATGCCATTTACTTCATCAGTAAGAATTTGTCAAAGGCCGAACTAAACTACACAGTGACTGAAAAGGAGCTCCTAGTGCATTGATTGAAAAAATTTAGGCATTACATTATAGGTTACCAAACATTTGTACATATTAACCATGCTGCAATTAAATATTTGATGAATAAACCTGGTGTGAATGCCCAGATTATTAGATGGTTTCCTTTATTACAACAGTTTGATCTAACTATTATTGATAAGCTTGACAAAGAGAATGTTGTTGCAAATTTTTTATCTAGGTTAACTTTTCCTGCAGGGAGGAAGGAATGGTTGATGATCAATTACCAGATGAAAACGTATTCACCATTTCAGTTCTCCCTCCATGGTTTTCTAACATAGCAAACTACTTGGTATTTGTACAGTTCCCACCAAATTTGTCCTCCAAAGAGAAAAGCAATATTGTGTGGAAGAGCACCCCATTCACTTGGATTGGGGGAAACCTCTTCAAACTAGGCCCAGATCAAATTCTGAGAAGATGTGTCATGGAGGAGGAATTCTTTGACATCCTTCTAACCTATCATGATGGGCCTTGTGGAGGTCACTTTGCAGCCAAGAGGACAACATTCAAGGTGTTACAAGCTGGTAAATATTGGCCCACTCTTCATCAAGATGTGAGAAGGTATACTAGTCAATGTGATCGGTGCCAGAGGATGGGAAAGCCTACACCAAGGAATGAAATTCCTCTATAACCTCAAGTGACTTTCGATCCATTTGAAAAGTGAGGCATGGATTCCATTGTACCTATCAACCCTCCATCCAAGAAAAAGTAGTAAATCATTGTGTGCACTAACGATTTGACCAAGTGGGTCAAAACCAAGGAAATCAAGGCAGCAACAAAGGAGAAAGTGGGTGCTTTCTTAAGGGAAAATGTATTTTACAAGTTTGGGTACCCTAGAGAACTGGCCACTGATCAAGGCAGCTAGTTTACATCTCACTTTAGGTTTTAACCCCATACAGAAATTACCTGCATACGAATTCTAAATCACAGAAAAATAAACAATGTGAGAGCATAACACATAAAACAAATATACACAGAGATTTTCCCCTAGATCCCAAAACTGGGACTACCAACTTGATTTTTCATTATATTCCTTTCAATGTTACAATACATATGTATACATGCCGAAGCATCCAATACCATGGACCAAAAAACCATCACATCCAAAACCATGGAACGAAAACCATAGGTAGGTTTGCACAACCTAATATAGGATCCAGAATGTTTTTCCTGGGGCGCTGCCCCGGACCCTGTAGAGGGGGGCTACCTGCCCCCCTCATACCCCACGAATAGGGGGGGGATGCCGCCCCCCTTGTGACTCCCTCGTTGCGCAATCGATGCAACAAAGGGGGGGCTCTACCCCCCTCTAACCCCCTGGTTCACTATGTAGGTTAGTCATGGAAAGAATATAACACAACCCAACAATCTCCCACTTGTTGTTTTCTTTCCACAGGGGGCCACAGGAGAGCTTAGTCATTTTTTAGACCTGAAATTCCCATTGTTTCTCAATGCATCTACAGTATTCTTCAAAGTGTCCACCTTTACCAGCAACACCTTTTTGTCTTCTATCATATCCAACAAGAAATGATATTGAACATCAATGTGCTTTGTCTTTGAATGATAAGCAAGGTTCTTTGCCAAGAAAATTGCACTTTGGCTGTCACAGTCTATTCTTATAGCTCCCTGTACTAAACCCATACTTGAGCACAATCTATGCAACCAAACTGCTTCCTTGCTTGCATGAGTGGCTGCCATGTATGCTGCCTTTGTAGTTGATAGTGACACTACAGATTGTTTCTTACTCATCCAACTGACTGCACCTCCAAATAGGTTAAACACATACCCACTTGTAGATCTTCTCTGATCCAGATCTCCAGCCCAGTCTGCATCAACAAAACCACGAATATCCAATACTCTGTCCAATCCTGGTCTTCCTTGGTAGCACAAACCATAATCAATAGTGCCACTTAAATACCTGAAAACCTGCTTCACTGCTGTCTAGTGCTTCTTCCCTAGTTTTGACATAAACCTTCTCAATACTCCCACTGCATGTGCAATGTTTGGTCTAGTACAAACCATTGCATACATCAGGCTACTGACTGCACTTGCATATGGAACATGGGACATGTCCTCTTCCTCTTCTTGTGTCTTGGGACACTATTCAGTAGATAACCTCACACCTATAGGAATAGGAACCTTCATCGGTTTACTATCCTGCATATTAAACCTCTGCAATATTCTCTCGACAAACTTCCTCTGGTTTAACAAGAGCTTCCTCTTTGCCCGATCTCTTTTAATTTCCATGCCCAAAATATAGTTTGCAGCACCAAGACCTTTCATGTTGAATTTGGAGGACAATTGGGTCTTCAAATCTTGGATAATTTCTTTGTCATTTCCAACCAGCAAAATATCATCCGCATACAAGACCAGATAAATAACATGGTTACCAATTAATTTAAAATACACATAGTGATCTGCTTTGCTTCTAGTGAAGCCAAGTCCCCATATAAATGTATGAGATTTCTGATACCACATCCTTGGTGACTATTTTAACCCATACAGAGATTTCTTTAACTTGCATACTAGTTCTTTCTTACCCTTCATCGCAAAGCCTTCAGGTTGCTTCATGTAGATTTCCTCTTCCAAATCCCCATGAAGAAATGTTGCCTTCACGTCCATCTATTCTACGTCGAAATCAAAAGCAACAACAATAGATAAAAGTAATCTAATAGAAGTTGCCTTGGCAACAGGAAAAAAAATATCACCAAAATCAATTCCCGGCACCTCGGAATAACATTTTGCTACCAACCGAGCTTTGTATTTCTCCACCTTCCCTTCTAAATTTGTCTTATTTTTAAACACCCATTTGTTGCCAATGGGTTTCCTTCCAGCTGGCAACTCCACCAGATCCCAAGCCTCAATTTTGTGCAAAGATGCCATTTCATCAACCATGGCCTCTTTCCAGAGTTTTCCATCCTCTGAATCTACTGCTTCCTTCACAGTTCTGGGATCATCATCAGTAATAGATAAAGCAAAATTTGAATAGAAAGCAGATGGACTATGCCTTTATGGTTTCCTTCTTTCTCAAACTAATCTTCTCTTACCCAGAGTTTGTGGCTCTTCATCTTCTGATTCCTCCTCTGTTATAGAGTTTGATTCTTCCTCCTTAAGCTCAAACTCTATCTTCTCGGGTTCCTTTGGTTGGACTTCATGCTTAATAACATCTTTTACCTCTATGAACACCACATCTCGGCTGTACACAACCTTCCTTGTCACTAGGTTCCAAAGCTTATAACTCTTTAAACCCTCCTTATACCCAATAAAGATGCACTTTTTAGATTTACTATCCAACTTGGTTCGTTTCTCCTTTGGAACATGTACATATGGATCACATCCAAATACCCTCAGATGTGAAAGAGAGGGTTTCTTACCAGTTCATACCTCTTGTGGAGTCTTATCCTCCAACGTTGATGAAGGTGATTTGTTGACCAGGTAACATGTTGTCTCCACCGCCTCTGCCCAGAATTCCCATCTTAACCTGACACCATTGAGCATGCCTCTTGCCCTTTCCATCAACATCTTGTTCATTCTTTCTGCAAATCCATTTTTCTCAGGTGTGTATGGAGAAGCCTTCTACTGTGCTATACCACACTTTTTATAGAATTCTTCAGATTCCTTACTGCAAAACTCTCCACCGTTATCTGTCCTCAACACCTTTATCTTCTTCTCTCTCTGGTTTTCCACTAGAGCCTTAAATTCTTTAAACTTGTCAAAGACTTCATATTTCTCCTTAAGGAAATATATCCATGTATTCCTTGAGAAGTCACCTATAAATGAGACATAGTACATAGACTTACCTAGTGATGCAACCTTCACAGGTCCAAACACATCACTGTGCATAAGTTCTAATATTTGTTTCACCCTCTTACCACCAGAGGGGAAATTCACCCGATTCTGCTTCCGATATACACATTTTTCACAGAAATCAAAATCCAGAGAGCTATTACTCATACCTTCTACCACACTTTTACCATGAAGTATTCGAAGTCCCTTCTCTCCAATATGTCCAAGCCTTTGATGCCACAGCATGGCCTTCTCTCTAGACACCACTAGATTTTCTACTCCACTTTCAGGAACCACAGAGTTATTGCACCCATCAACAACAGTGCTACCTTGCAACTTGTACAAAGTTCCAATTCAAACTCCCTGCATCAATACCAGTGCCCCATGAACCATCTTGCAGGTATCCTTCTCGAACATTGTTTTTACACCTGCATCATCCAACTTGCTTACAAAAATTAGATTTATGGTTAATGCAGGAATATGCAGAACACCCGGAAGTGTTCTAACCCTTCCACCATGCAACTTCAACTTTACTTTTCTACGACCAACGATTCTAGCCTTCCTGTCATCCCCCAAGAATACATCATCACCATCATATTTCTCATACTCGTGGAACCACTCTCTATGGGGAGTGAAGTGAAAGGATGTACCTGATTCAATCAACCATGCCTCATGATCTACATGTGTACTTAAAGAAGCCAAGTACACATCCCCACCTTCATCTGAGGTGGTTTTCACCTCTGCAGAAGGAGCATCATCAGATCCCTTTCCTTTATCAGGAGCTTTAGATTTATAGTACCTTTTGTAGTGCCCTTCATTTCCGCATTTTCAGCACATCACCTTTATAGGTGTTCCTGGAAATTTAGATCTCCCTCTAGATTTAGATCTCCCACTCGATGACTTATTTTTGTTTATGTTCTGGGACCGTCCTCATATGGACAATGCATCACCATTCTGGCTCTCCATATTTTTCCGTCTCATCTCCTCCGTCAGCAAGGATAAGACTATTTCATCAAACTGCAAGGCCATTATATTGCTACCTATTGCAATAACCAGACTATCCCATAAATCTAGTAGAGATCACAACAAACTGATGCACTTATCTTCATCTGAAATTTTAATATCAACAGATAATAACTGACTTGCCACAGTATTAAATGTGTTCAGATGCTCTGTCACCGAGTCTCCATCTTTCATCCTCGGGTTATACAGCTTTTTCCATAGGAACACTTTATTCACTTCGATTGGTACAAAGTCCCTACCTTGTCCCACAAATCCTTCACCGTAGCTTCCCCTGATACATTCAGCAATACTGAATCTGAGACACACAATCATATTGTGCTCTTTGCCTTCCATTCCAATTTTTTCCATTCTTCATCAGACACTCTCGTTGGTTTAGTATCTGGAATTTCCTCAACTTAAAAATCTGATTATTAAATTTCTTGATCTCCATCTTTCCACTGCTCGCCATCTTCTTTCACCACCAAAATCGCTCTCGCAGATCTCCCACTGAACAAGGTCTACCACAGGCCTGAGTGAAACCCCTTAGCAACAAAGACGTCCCCTTGAAGCCAAAATAGCTCTCATACCAAATGTAGGTTTTAACCCCATACAGAAATTACCTGCATACATATTCTAAAACACATAAAATAAACAATGTGGGAGCATAACATAAAACACATATACACAGAGATTTTCCCCCAGATCCCAAAACTGGGACTACCAGCTTGATTTTTCATTATATTCCTTTCAATGTTACAATACATATTTATACATGTCGAAGCATCCAATACCATGGACCAAAAACCATCGCATCCAAAACCATGGACCGAAAACCATCGCGTCCAAAACCATGTGCGAAAATCATGCACAAAACCATAGGTAGGTTCGCCCAACCTAATATAAGGTCCAAAAACAAAATTTTATGGGGTGCTGCCCCAGACCCCATAGAGGGGGGTTACCTGCACCCCTCAAACCTCCTGTGACCCCCCCTCTATGCAACAAAGGGGGGACTTCACCTCGCCTCTAACCCCCTGGTTAACTACGTGGGCTAGTTGTGGAAAGAATATAACACAACCCAACAAAAAATTCTTCTTATCCTTTGAGGCACAATAGCAACACCACCCCACCCCCCCTACGACACCTACCACCCCTGGGTTGTGCTTGGAGGATCCACCAGAACATATAACATGCCTTACTGGGATGTTTTCCAATTAACAAACTCTTTAGGAGGTATCCTAAGTTGTTATATTTATAAAGAGGAGGAAGGGGAGGGATTGGTAATTTAAAAATTGAACTGGGAGAACCAGATTTCTTCTTGAATTCTAGAATTTGGGGGTGGGATACCTGTTGGCTTTGTGGGCCCTGACCTAAGTTTAACGTTAGTCAGCCAAACAAATCCCTAAACTACTGGTCCATTTAGCATCAGCCCACAAAGCGCAGACCGAAGTCTCACCAGAAGCAGTATGGGGGGATGCTGGAACCAAGTTTCTGCTCCTTGAGATGGTCGTGATGTCAGTTTATACCCCCAGCTCCTGCCTTCGTGCAGGTCGCTAAGCCTTAGGGCTTATCAATATACCCTCTATCCCACCCTTCAGTACCTTCATGAAGGTGTATGATTGACCTTCACACAACCCTAACCAATGGTTCAGGTACTTTCACGCTCCTATGACAATGTATTGCATAGGTTCCCAAGTTATCTCAAGTGTTTTACTTATTCTACCAATCAATTACAATTATCATTGTGTGAACTGATATTCTTACTTGCGCTCACTTAACAGATATAATCACATACATTTGCGCATACAATAAACATTGTAATATAAACCCAAATTGTAACGCAATATAACAACATGCATTAACAGAGACTAAATACACATTAATTGCATAATACTTCTCTTTGTTGATATCTCCAGTTTAATTCAGACTCTATCCACCCTGTGCACACAGCTGCAGGGGTCCGCGCACTCAGTTGCAAACTTCTACCCTATGCCTTTGCGCACTTAGCTGCAAAGCTTCTACCTATGCTAAGACCCGAAAAAACTTATACTTCTCCAAGCTAGATCACATTGTAGAAACCATCTCAACTCTACTTCACTACTAACTACTTAGAGCTTACTTACTTAGCTCCTTTTTATGAAATCCCATGGTCTACAGACCATGGGTAGATCTTTACATCTGACTTGACACTTTACAAAATAAGGGTGGACAACCCTTTATGACTCTTGATATCTTCATGCTCCACGACCACAAAATGCGAAGACTTTACAACTTTATTACAAAATGGTACCAAAATATGGGCTTTTAGCCCCAAAACTGCTCTTGGGGGAACCCATTCGCAACAGGCCCCCAACACAAACATCGTGACTCACCCTCGAGTCAATTTGTGAGCACGAAGATCTTGGCATGAAGACCTCCCAGCTCGACCTGTATGACTGCCACCTCGGCGGTGCACGACGTGGCTGCCTACTTCACTTCTTCGACCAATTTCTCTATCGTTGTTTCTAAACTGTCATCCTAAAGCTTCTTCTGAGTCACCTACAGACTAGCAAGCTTACCTTCAATGAAGGTCATGGCGAAATAAATCTCGTCCAACCAAGGCTTTAAGCGTGCCTTCAGCACTGCCTCTTTGTGTTGTGTTGCATCTACCTGTTCCTTCAGTGTTTAGGCCTCCTGCAGCTTCACAAGTCTCTATGTGAGGGTGATAGTGCGCGTTGTTCCTTTCACCTCGTTGTAGCACTGTTGTAGTTCTTGTGCCTCTGTCTCTAGCCTCTATACATTAGGATCCTCTTGCAGATTGGTCAGTACTTCGAACGACTTTTCAAATAGCCTTGTGCAGTCTACTACTACATTGTCTACTATTGTTATCGCCTCTGTGATAGTGGTTGCATGTTGCTCCTTTACTTCCGGTGGAGTGGAAGGTTGGGCCTTCAACTGAAACTCTGCAATCTAGAGGTTCAACTCCAGCTGAACCTTGGCCAACTCTGTGTAAGCGTCGCGCACCCCCATAGCAAGTTTGTGGACCTGTTCATCTGCCTCCGCATCCTCAAGAATGGTCAATTTGGGGACCATTCGGTAGGCTTCCTTCACGGCCTTAATCAAGTGCTAATTTGTGTTAGTAAGTTCCACCATGGGAGTGAGGGCGGTGTCTTACTGTAGGGCCATCTGCACATTATTGACCTTCTGCTCACTGATCACCTGCAAAGCGCGTTGTTCACGGGCCCTTAGCTCTACGATCACCCCATCCTGCAGTAGGTGGAGTGCCTCGCCAGGAAGTGCTGCCAAGTTCAACCCTACTCCCTTGAGGGTGTTGACAGCCAGCCTGTTAGCTTCGATCTCTATGGTCAGTGCTCCCTTCGATAGCACTATCACTCTGGATTCCTTCGCATGCAGCATCCCAATGGTTTCTGAAGTACAGATGGCAAGGCTAGTGGACGTCGCACAGGTCTGTGATGCATGAATATGTAGCTCATGCAGACCCATCTAGATGGCCCCCAATGCTTGTTGTTGCTGCTGCTCAAACTATTTTAGTGCCTCTATGATGACATCCCACATTGTATCTCCAATTTCATTCAAATCTCCCTCTGTTAGGGTGATTGGGTCCAGCAACGTCTTACTGGCCTTGGATTTCTTCCGCAACCCAACTTTTTCTTGTCCTCTTGGATGCTTGATACGAAATGACACCGTCTGCAGGTCCGCTTTGCATTGCTCCGTCTGCTAGTCCGTTTCTTCCTCTGTTTCGAGCGAGGGTGACCTCAGACCTTTTTCTGAGTCATGCTCTACTCTGCCTATCTACTCTTCCACCTATTGTGTAGCATCGCGCTCTGCATAAGCCTTGTCATCAACCTCCTTCCTCCTCTTCTCAGATAGTTGCGCCATCTTGAGCTTGGTCTCCTCCTTTTTGCACTGCGTGGCGGACTTGCTTGATCCCACTGCCGAGTCTGAGGCAATGCGCCAATCTACCAGCCAGCTATCAAGAACTGCATCGATCACGTCATCAGTTGCCAAGTAAGGTAATTCATGCCACTTCTACTCAGGGTCCTTCCATGCCCTAATCAATACACGGTGAAAGTCTACCTTGAACTCCATGTACTCCTACAATTTGTCAAAAACAGTAGGTGACAAGTGCGGCTTGTGGTTGATAGCCATGCATATATTCATTTCCATCAAGATCCAAAATAGCTTGCTATCCTTGATGCACTGAGCATACTTGGTCAGCCATAGTCAAGCGTACTTTGCCGCTTCTAGAAGGTCTAGCGTGACCGAGGGGAATTGACTATCTTAAGGCAGCTCCTAGGCTACTAGCACAATGGACAGCAAGAGCCACGCAGAGTGGAAGGTCTTGCTGAGCTCCTATGCCTCGTGGTAGTTTGCAAGGAACTCACTGTAGAGATAGCGTGCCCAATTAAACTAAACTCCTTCTACACATTGGGCCGCTAGAGCGACGATGGGTGCCAACACTTCATCTGTGCGACACTTTTGCATAACTTTTCCTGCCAAAATCTACGTGGCCACCTTGACCGTAGGATCATAGATACTCAAGATGGCATTGCCTTACAGCTTCTTCACGAGCTTGATTTTCTCCTTCATGACCTCTACGAGGGTATGCTCTCCACCTTTTCTGCCAAACACCATGGTCGTATTTTCCCTTGTATATGGCAGTCATGTGATCCTATGGATCAACATGTCAGTGACGGGTATCATCTCCTCCAGCCATAGACACCCATCATGCACCAAGCATAGTAGTTGCTTGATTACCAATCATGTAATGGGTGTGCGATTATAGTGTGGCACTCATAGCAGGTTGAGCAGACCTGCCTTGTCTACACCCTTGAGCCATTTCCGTAGTTCCAACGCAGTCATCCTAGTGGTTGTATGAGCAATGTGGTGCATTAGCTGGTTTGTCACCAAGTGAGGGAACTTCTCAGTGTCAGCTAAGTCACAGTCTTCCAATTTCAACAACAGAACCTAACACAAGTGCTACCCTTCAAAGACAATGTCATCCGGCAACAGAGGTATGTGCAAGGTGACCTTGCTTTCATCAATGTCCTTTGACACCTTGGTCTTGCCCTTGCATGTAGGGACATATTTGTAGTAATAGGGTTAGAACCCTTGACTTCAACGTCCTCCACTTCCACCCCCATATTCTCATCATCCATCAGGATGTCCTTAATCTCTTCCTCCTTCGATTCCAAGCTAATAGGTTTTCCCTTTTCTTGTGTGGTGGGCTTGTCCTTCTGTGGATTTCTTCTAGGCAACGCGCGCATCGGTATCACATCTTTCTTGCCTTTCTTATCCTTCGTACTCTTCTTGGTCAAGGTAGTCTTTAGTCTAGGCATCTGTGATGACTTGGGGACTTCAGCTAGTACCTCTGCAACCTCCATAGCAGTTCCCTCTACCTCTATAACAACTTCTGGCACAGCCCCTTCGGTTGTCACTGCTTCAGCGTCCATAGCTTCTGATCCTAGGATAATGTCAGGAATGATGTTGCATTCAGACTCTGGAAATAAATTAAACACTGGCCCATCAAGCAATTCTTCGAAGGATGTGTGGTTCATGCACATCTGAGAGCTCACCAACTCAATGCTCAAAATGCCAAGTGTTTTACATTGGGTAGCCACATGTAATTTATAGACCATTTTGAATTCAAATTCAATTGTTCCCCCAAAATTCGGTTCATTAATATCAAATTGGCAGCAAATATTCAAGGATCTTACCCATAAATGTCGTCTTAAATCCCACCCACCCCCCTACTCCATTTGGCTGCATTCTCATCATCAAATCATGAACATTGACTTTAACGGTCATTTTCCAGCTGACCTGCATAGTTTTCCCTGGGTAGCGTAGCTCTCTCTATGTTGTTGCAAACCCTGTGACATCTCCTCATTCTGAACAATCCCCCAATCACGCAGTTTCCCACCTCAAGTAGTCTAGTTTATAGTCATGCGCCTCCTTTCAGCTGCTTGGAGTGCTAATACTATGCTACCTTCATATAGTCATTCGGCCTGATCACCAGTGTATGGCTTCAATCAGCTGCCATTCACCTTTCTTGGGAAGGATTTCCATTCAATTTAACCAACTGAACTGCTGCATCGTCAGTAGTCTCCTTAATGGCATAGGGCCCTAGCCAGTGCACCCTGACTTTCCCTGGAAATTTGTCAAACTTATTGTCATATAACAAAACCAGATCATTTACCTTAAAGGTTTGCAATTTAATGTGTTGATCATGCCATGCTTTTTCGCGCTACTCTTGGACCTGTTGGTGAAATACAGCTAGAAACCTTTCTTCCTCAAGCTTGGAAAGCTACACGAGCATCTCTTCTAGGGATCCACAATCTGTCATACCCGTAAATGCTGCTATGCACAGACTAGGCACAATGTATTCCATTGGCATCACTGCTTCAACACCATATACAAGCTTAAAGGGTGTCTTTCCAGTCAACTTTTTGCACGTCGTTCGATAAGCCCATAGTACTACGGGTATGCATAGGTCCCAATCATTTTCTGAGCATTACAAACCTTGGTCAATGCATTCCCCAATACCTTATTGAATGCTTCCACTATCCCATTAGCCTATGGGTGATAAGTCGTGATTTTCTGGTGATGTACCTAAAATTCCACCATCAACACGTTGATCATTTCATTCAAAAAGTGTGTACCACAATCACTCATCAAAATCTTTGGACACCCAAATCACGTCAGTACATACTCAAATAGAAAATTCACAACGATCATGCCTGTGTAGCCCTTCATAGGTTGTGCCTCTTCCCATTGAGTCAAATACTCAGTCGCAGTGACAATGTACCGCGCACCAGTTTTATTTCCTTGAGGCTGAATGGGTCCCACAAAATCTATTGCCCATTTCTGAAAAGGTTGTAATGTCATCTGTGGTTTCAGAGGCATCTCATCTCTCTGCGATGGCATGCCAGTCCTTTGACACATGTCGCATGCCCTGTAGTAGGCTTTTGAAACCTTATGGGGGGTTCTCCACCACAACCCTGCGTGTAGAATCCTCTGCGCGGTCGCCCTTCCTGTGTAATTCCCCCCTGCGGCACCCCCATGAGTGTCTACGAAGATACTACTTCCTTAAAACTCCAGTACATATCATCGCAATACTTCATCATACCCTATTTTGTACATATGTCCGGAAATGATAGAAAAGTCTGTCGTGCGCACCACTAACTCCTTTTTTTGCTAGGTGGTGTAGCCTTCTGGGGTAGTTCTTGCTGTTAGGAAGTGTATGATGTCTTCAAAGTGACCATCCATGACATGCACTGCAAAGAGTTGTGCATCAGGAAATCCTTCCTTAAAATTAGTGCATTCTTCTCCTGTTTCGATGCGTAACAGATGGTCTAGTCCCGCGTTCAGTTGTCTAGGCTTCACAATAACTTCAAAATCACACTCCTAGAACAATAACAACCACCTGTAGATTCTCCCCCCCCCC
>APFE030282191.1:23014-63137 GCA_000404065.3 Pinus taeda
CCCCCCCCCACAACACAGATTTATCTACCAGGTATTTCAAAGCAGAATGATCCGTATACATCTTAAAATGTCCACCTAGCAAATAATGTCTAAACTTCTGGAGCGCATATACCATGGCTAGTCCATCGCGCTCGGTGGTGGAATAGTTCTTCTTTGCCTTGGATAACTTCATGCTTGTGAATGTTATAGGATGGTCCAATTCTCCTTCACCAACCTATGTTAGTACTGCTCCCAGTGTTATACATGATGCGTCTACATGTACATGAAACTCCTTCTCCCAATCCGGGAAGACTAAAATCGATGCGATGACCATTTTTCCTTTTAGCACGTCCAAACTTTTCTGACAGTCCTCTTTCCAACAGAACGTGACATCCTTTTTCAACGAATTCTCCATATGCATGGTGATATGGGCATAGCCCTTGATAAACTTTCTATAGTACCCAGTATGTCCCAATGTTGCTCGCAGTTGTTTCACACTCCTTGGTGCCTCCAAGTTAATTATCACTGCAATCTTCATGGGGTCTACCATTAATCCATGTCTGCATACCACATGACCCAGTAGAGTCCCAAAAGGGACACAAAACAAACATTTCTTCAAATTGAGCACAATCTGGTACTTTCAACAAGTATCTAGCATTAAGCACAAACTTTCCACATGGCGTTTTACCAACCCAAACACAGTCCAGTCATCAAAGTATACCTCCAGAAATTTATGAATGAAGTCTTTGAATGCAGCAATGACTATGCGCAAAAAAATCGCAGGCACATCCTTTAATTCGAAAGGCATTACAGTGTACTAAAAAAATCCCCATTCAATCACGAAGGTCATCTTACTTCTATCTTCAGGCGTGATTTTGATCCGATGGTGCCCAAAGAACCCATCAGTGAAGGAGTACACTTCCTAGCCACCTACATTATCCAAATCCTCATTAGTGAACAAAGTCGGGAAAGGATCATGCACACAAGCATCATTCAACTTCCTGAGATCTACACATATCCTTATTTCATCCTTTTGCTTCTTTTCCTGTACCACCATTGGGCTCACCCAATCAGATTCTTCTACGAGCTCAATGATGCCTACCACGAGCATCTTATATAACTCTAAGTGGACCATCTCCTTATACTTCAAATTGAGATGGTAAGGTCTTTTCGTAACCAGCTTCACGTCGGGTTTTAACGTGATCTTCATAATGCATAGGTCTCCTATTATCCCCTTTAACTTTGTAAACTTGGTAGGGAACAAATCTTGGTATTTGCGGAGCAATTCGACGACCTTATCTACCATCGCATCATCCCAGTAATCTCCAATCTTCGTGAATTTGGGCTCCGCCTTCGTGCCAATACTTATCTTTTTAGTTTTCAGCGACACTGTTATATCAGGATTCTCGATCGACTATCCCTCGACCTCGCAGTGACCCTCAATTTCAGGGATATTAATCTTTTAGGGTTCCTCGTCTTCTTCTTCAACAGTCGCATTTTAGCATTCTAGCACATGGCTCATCTAACTAGTCCAATTGGGTTGAATCAGATCCAAAGGATCCTGCGGTATCCTAAAGATCGTTGCTTTAACTTCTTGTAGTGCTTCGTCAATATAGTCAAACCTATCTTTGAAGTTGAACGTCATTATGAACCCTTCGTGCAAAATATCCCATTCTTTTGTGCCATGGCAGAGCTCTGTCTCCAAGCACCAATTCGTCGGGATGACATCCAGAGTGTGACAGAACAAGTAAACCCATTCATGTTGGGGCTCCACTCCATAGGCCTTAACCCATTTGGCCAAGTGTCCATGCAGATCATCCTTCCTATCATACTTGTCTGTCACTCGAACCTTCGACTTCCCAAAGCGTGTTCTCATTATCCTGCTATACTCGCGCAAATCATCAAACTACCCTTGTGCGTACTCCACCATCTCACGGGCGTAGCACGCAGTTCCCAGTCCAAAGCCTGGAAGCACTGCTTCTCTAGTACTTCCCTCTCAAATGCATCCACATCATTCAAGCCATCATAAGTGGGCAAATTTCTTACCTCTAACAACACACAGTGTAGCGACCAGGTCATCATGTTACAGCTCAATGTAGTTACTTCATGTAGTTGATTCTGCCTGTTAGCCTTGTTGGCTTGTGGCCCAAAATGGGTCCAAATATGCTCTTTAAGTCTTCAAAAGCCAGTAAAATCATGCCAAATATAAAAACCAGTGCAGGAGAAGAACCCTTAGAATGGCAGAAAAGAACTATCAGAAGGCAGAAACACATAAAAACAGTGAAAAACCAAGTTTCGGAGGCATAAACAGAGAAATGCACAGCAACTGTCAGATCTGGCTGATCAACAGTCTAGATCTGATCGGTGGAGGCAATCAGCGGATTGGGGGCAGACCATATAGAACTTGCGATGGTGATTGGCGATGCAATGTGGACCGTCGATCAAGCACGCAGATCGACGGCCCACGTCACATTGTAGAATCACTATCGGAGAACACAACAGAGCGCTCACCATTGGCCCGGGGCATGAGCGATATGTGATTGTGATCAATCACAATTGGCGCATCACAATCGGGGAAACATTATGGAGAAGGGCCTATACACATGTATATGTGCGACCCAATTAACCGGACTCGATGGTTATATACATAGTATTGCATAAAATTTGAAATCCGCCGAAAGGCATTTTCATATGTATTTTCCGTATTTTAGTTATGTAACAAAATACAAAGGGGAAGCACTGATGTGATAAAACCTAGACCCGAAGGGGTTCGGGAATGAAAATATATATTATTTCAGGTCCGCCGAAGCCAATTTTTCATGATTTTTAGTGTTTTTGACATATTTCAAATTACAAAGGGAAGCCTGGACACAAGGCCGAAATGACTTGCGATAGCGATTAAGGGTGGGCCTGATAGAGGAATAGATAGTGTTTAAGTACTTTTGAAGTCTGGAATGAATAGAGCTTGGCGGGATTTTCACAGTTGAATGCATTTCTCTGTAAAACAGAAAACAATCATTTGGTATTTGAAAGGATGTCAAAAGCCCAAAGACCTATTCCGTTACAGAATAGAGGCCAGGAAACAGATGGCCGGAGGGATAAAAAGCCACAGCGTAACACAGCCAAACCAACAAATGATCATGGAGCATCGCTTGCACGAGCGAGCTCCCTGACAGCGTAGCAAAATACCAAAATGCAGTTACTTTATTGTTAGGAAAGAAACATCCAAGCTCATGCGTGCCTAGTCATGGCATCAAGTTGTTGAAAAGACAAAGAGGATATACTAAGACACTTCGAGCCTTTGCGAGCTTAGGAACATTGTAAAAAAACCTATAAATGGCTGGAAGTTAGAAGTATGAAGGGTTCAACTTTTGGGGACTGTGGATACTCTGCTACTCTAGCTTCTCATCTTCATTCCAGCAATATAAGCTTATTTTATTGTTACATGATCAATTCCCATTTTCTCTTCTATTCTAAGCTTGCACTTGAATAGATTATTCATGTTTTCTTCTCTGTCTAATGCCAGATAACTGTTATCTTATCTCTGCGTTGATAAATTAGATTTTCAAGCTTCATTTACTTCCCGTAGCTAGGCATTCATATGTGTTTATGTATGCATCTACTGGAACAGTCAGTATTCTCCATCTATCCATTGAATCTATAAACTGTTGAGCATTAGTGGTCTAAAGCCTTGTAAATTTGAGGGTGTTCATGCATGTCTTGAGTGAAAACATAGTTGAAACAGTCATATGACTTGATCCAAACCATCATCCATTCCAATAGTTCAGAGAACAATATTGAAGATTTATATGTTACCAGGCATCTCTGAGCTACAACCTAGGAGAGTTTCCTAGAGTGATAACATAATTGGCATCGTTGCCGGGGAGAGGAGACTGAAGCTCGGCTTCCCTAGGAGATGACACAGATCCAGCTTTGATGATAGACAAAGTCTGGGCACTTTTTTAGCTGTAATCATCTATTTGGTGACTCTATTGGAGGACAAACCTTTTGGCAACTCCACTTCATAGTTCTGGCTCAATTTGTGAGGCATACTCGGAGAAATCCTCAGAATCTACAAGCTGACCTAGTATCTGACCTTGGAAAAATCATCAAAGAAAGAAAGGCATTGCAGAAAGGAGCATCAAGTTCAAGTAAATCTAAACAATATTCTATATATCTTCAAGAAAATCCTGTCATAGAACAAATACATGTCGAGAGCATAGAATCTAATACTAGCAGTGAAGAAAAAATCTCAGAGATTCATAAAGCTTCTTATTCTTTGGGTTCTCCTTTTGTTGTACGCCCAAAGGAAATCTCTCCTCCTATGCATCATACTCCTTTAGTCCTATCAGGAACTCCTCATCCTGTTGTCATTCAGATTTCCAGTACCCTTATAGCCACCACAGCTATGGCTAGACCACAAGCACCTACCAAAATGGAAAGAATCATAGCTGCTAGGTATGGGCCTCTAGTACTGCCCACTCCTTTAAATGCCATGCCTACTGGAGAATATAAGAAGTATAGGCCTAAGTTCACTAGGACTGAAGGTGTTACAATTGAAGAACATCTTGAATCATTTTATAGCTATGTTGATAACCTGGACATTAGTGAAGATGATGTGTGGATGAGAGTCTTTGTCCAAAGCCTAAATGGAGAGGCTAGAAAATGGTTCAGAGAACTGACCCCAATATCTATAGCAGATATTGAGGCTTTAGACGATGCATTCCTAAAGCATTAGGGGGATAAGAAGGATCTACTCTACTACCACACCGAGTTTGGGAACTTAAAGAGGGAAAATGGTGAGTTGTTGTCTGATTTCAATAAGAGATTTAACTGCATGTACAACAAAATACCAACTGAAGTAAAACCCACCACTACCTCTGCTAAACTCACCTATGCCAGTGCCTTTGATTCTGACTTCTGTCTACTATTGAAGGAGAGGTGATGTGCTACTTTGGCTGATATGCAAGATGTAGCCTTGGAAGTAGAATCAAACATCATGGCTGCAGAGAAGCTCAAGGGAAATGTTGATAGAAGGAGACAGAGGGGTGAGTCTTCATCATCTTCAGATCCAAAGATAGATAAAATGACCAATATGATAGAGTCATTGGCCTCTGAAATCTCCAAATTAAAGGTTGAGAAGCACCCTGGGAAAGGAAGAGTTCCTAATACCTTTGCTCCTCGAAATCCAAATCCATATAGAAGAGATAATGAGTAGTTGAAGGGTGAAGACCCCTTTCTAGAATGTAGTCATGGAAGAAGAGCAGTTTGAAGAAGATGATGAGATCCATTGTCTGGAAGACAAAGGAAGTGCCTTCTTTTTTACCTTAGCTGCCTATGAAAATTCATTATTCAATGACCAGATCAACCAAGAATGGGATGGTGAAGTTGTTCTACAAACTGTTGATCAACACAGATATAATCTGAGGTCGAAGATGAATAATGCCAAGGAAGCTCCTATTCAGAGAGTTGTTTTCCCTACAATACAGCAAGCTAATAAGCAGAAGCAACTGACAGTTGATCCCATCATCCTCAAAGCTCTAGCTCATGAGGTAAGAGGTCTGGACAAGTCTCCTTCTCCTTTCAGCGTTCAATCAGAAATTCAGAAGCTAAGAATACCTATATCTCTGATTAAATTAGTGAAGAATGAGTCCTTCAAGAGATCTATCCTCGAGGCCCTTGAGCCTAATGCCATCCAAGCCTCCACCGACTATGTAATTTTGCAATATGACAAACCAGCTATTTTTCTCAATCCAATGATTGAAAATTGTGAATACAACTCCCCATCATTCTTTGTCTCACTGACTATTCATGAAAAAATCCTTCATAACTACCTTCTGGACACTGGAGCCAGCCATAATATAATGCCCAAAGTTGTCATGGATGAGTTGGGTCTTGACATTACCAAGCCTTATCATGACATGTTTTCTTTTGACTCTAGAAAAGTGAAATGTTTGGGATTAATCAAGGACCTAGCCATCACTTTGTCTCAGCTACCTATGAGGAGCATGATGATGGATATTGTAGTAGCATATGTACGCCCCAAGTTTGGCATGTTGCTTTCCAGAGGTTGGATCAAGAGATTAGGTGGAACATTACAAAATGATCTGTCCTACGCTACTGTCCCAATTTTTGAAGGTGAGAAAAGGAGATTATACAGAGAGGCTCAGTTGGCTTATATTATCAGTAATGAAAGGAATCCCACTAATCATCCCATCTATGTTGTTGACACTGGTTTTGGAGCTTGTATTCTTCAAATTGAAGAATCCCAGTTGGTCTCCATGTAGCTTAAAAAACAAGTTTTCCAGATCACAGAGGAAGAAGGCCCACAAATTTGGGACATGCTCTTTGATGGAGCTTGCTCTAAGGAAGCTACAGGGGTAGGTGTAGTCCTTATGTCCCCCACACAAGAATGCATTCATTTATCTTTAAAATTAACTTTTCAAGTCATAAATAACATAGCAGAGTATGAAGCCTTGATATTGGGCTTAAATGCTGCTAAAGAAATGGGCATCAAAGGTATGAAAGTGTTCAGAGACACAGACCTTATTTTTCAATGGATCAAAAAAACTTTCCAAGCAAAGCATCCAAGGCTGAAAGCATATAGAGATGAGGTATGGAAGCTCAATGACTCTTTTAATATTTTCAGCATCTCTTACATCTCGAGAATGAAGAACCAACTTGTTGATTCCCTTGATGTGTCTGCTAGCATGTTTATTCCTCCTTTGCCTCCTAAATTGACTTATGAAGTTTAGGTGAAATATAGACCATCTCTACCAAACAATGTCAAATACTGGAAATTTTTTGAACACGATGATGAAATTCATAGTTTTTTACAAGTCTTTGAGAAATTTTATGAAATGCACATTGACCAAGAAAACGAAAGCATGGAAGAATGCAACCAATCCAAGCTAAAGGACGAGATTGGATGGGAAAGCATTATCCAGTTGCCTAGTAACCATATACCCAAAGGATTGGTGCCTCTAGAGAAGTTGTTTGATTATAATGATGTACCTTATAAGCCTGCCAAAAAACAAAATGAGTCTGTTGTTCATAAACATAATATAAGGAGTCCTACGCATCCGAAGTACATAAATTTGTCCACTCACTTGTCTTCTGCCTAGAGTTCTGAGTATTGCACCCTGATGAAGAAATTTGCTAATATTTTTGCTTGGGAATATAGTGATCTCAAGACCTATGACACAAACATCATTCATCATAAAATTTCGCTAGAAAAGAACACCATCCCTTTTAAGCAGAAATTAAGATCTATCAGCCCTCCCTTATTGCCTTTGATTGAAAAGGAAATCAAGAAGTTGTTGGATGCCAAGATCATAGTTCCTATGAGGTATTCAAAGTGGATAGCTAACCTTGTGGTAGTAAGAAAGAAGAATGGAGAAATCAGACTTTGTGTGGACTTCAGGAATCTGAACAAATGCTCTAAAAAAGACAACTACCCCCTGCCTAAGATGGAGCACTTGCTGCAAAAAGTTTCAGGGGCTAAAGTCATGTCTTTCTTAGATGGATTTTCAGGTTACAATCAGATTGTTGTACATCCAGAAGATCAAGAAAAGACTGCCTTCACTACTCCTTGGGGCACTTTCATGTACTCAAAGATGCCTTTTGGACTGATGAATGTTGGGGCTACTTTTCAGAGGGCCATGGACATGGCCTTTGTGGGAGAGAAGGAAAATTTTGTCCTTGTTTACCTCGATGACATAACAATCCTTTTCAGCAGTCACAAGGAACATTTACAGCATTTGAAGAAGGTCTTTCTAAAGTGCAGACAATTTGGAATTTCGGTGAACCTAAAGAAGTCATAGTTTGCTCTAGAAGAAGGCAAACTTCTGGGACATATTGTTTCTGCTGAAGGTGTGAAGATTGATCTAGCAAGAGTTCAAGCAATTCAGGCATTGTCCATCCTAATGTCAAAAAGGGACATTCAATCCTTCCTCGGCAAGATTAACTCTATAAGGAGGTTCATTCCAAACTTTGCAGAGCTAGTGAAGCACATCATTTCCATGCTAAAGAAAGGATCAAAAATAAAATGGACAGATGTTGCAAGAAGCTCTTTTGAAGCCATCAAACAAGCTATCATGGAAGCTCACACTCTAATCAGCCCAGATTACACTAAGGAGATTTATATCTTCTCTTTTGTCTCTTATGATACACTTGTAGCAATTCTATTGCAGAAAAATGATGAAGGCGTAGAGCACCCCGTGGCCTTTTTCAGCAAAACTCTAAGGGATGTTGAACTAAGGTATGACCTTATTGAAAAACAAGCTTATGCTCTCATAAAATCTTTAAACACATTCAGAATTTATATTATACATTCCAAAGTGGTTGCATATGTACCTTCACCTCAATAAAAGATGTCTTAACTTAGCCAGATATTGATAGAAAGAGAGCTAAATGGATTACAGAATTCATAGATTTTAACATAGAGGTGAAGCCCACTAAGCTTGTCAAAGGAAAAGGCTTGGCTAAACTTATGGCTGAGGAAAATTGCAGTTTGTTAGACATCAATTACATGGGTTCAAATTCAGGTGATGAGCAAACACAGGAAGCAGCAGAAGAGCAAGAGCAGAACCAGTCTTTAGCTGAAAATCTAGCCACCTGTGAATGGTATTCCAGCATAGTTCATTTTTTGCAGAAGCTAGAAGTCTCTCCAAGGCTTAGCTCAACTCAAGCTCGGGCCATTAAGCTCAGATCAGCCAAATTTTGCATTAATAAAAACCTGCTTTATTGGAAAGACCCATCAAGAATCCTCCTAAGATGTCTAGATAAGGGACAATATGTGGAAGTCATGCATCAGTTCCATTCTAGCATCTATGGAGGGCATCATTATTGGAAAACCACAGCCCACAAAATCCTAGGAGCTGGGTATTATTGGCCTACTCTGTTCTCTAATGTGTTTTATTTTGTGAAATTTTGTGACAAATGTCAGAGGTTTGCAGGAATACAGTAGCTAAAATCGCTGCCCTTGAAGCCAGTACACGTCAATGGTCCCTTCCAGCAGTGGAGCTTGGACTTCATAGGTGAGATTAATCAACATTCTAGTGGCCAACACAAATGGATCTTGGTAGCCACTTATTATTTCACCAAATGGATTGAGGTCATACCCACTAATATTGCTAATCATCAGGTTATCATAAAGTTTTTGAATGAGAATATTTTCACTGATGCGGTTGCCCAACCAAACTAGTCACTGATAATGTAGCAGCTTTCAGGGTAGAAGAATTGGTGGACATGTGTGAATCCATTGGCATTCAATTGGTGCATTGTACCTCATATTATCCTCAAGGCAATGGCCTGGCAGAATCATCTAACAAGAGTCTTGTAAGGATAATTAAAAAACTGTTGGAGGACAACAAAAAGAGTTGGGATTCCATGTTGAAGTTTGCACTGTGGGCTGACAGAGTTACCAACAAGAAGTCCATAGGAAATTCTCGATTTAAGCTGGTTTATGACGCTGATGTTGTTTTTCCTATCTAGATGATTCTCCCTGTGGCCAAATTCTTTCAAGAAGAGCAGGATGAAACGAATGACATGTAAGGAGAATGAATAACCTGGTTGAACTACAGTAGATCATAGAGCAACTAGTTGAGAAGTCAAAAGTTCATCAGAAGGAAATCAAAGAAACCTTTGATAGGAAGGCAAAAGTGGACAATTTCCAAGTTGGTGACTAGGTTCTCAAATGGGATGCATTGAAGGAAAATAAAGGTAATAATGGTAATTTTGACTCCTTATGGACAGGTTCGTTTGTCATCACTCAAATTCAGAATAACAATACATTTATTCTGCACAGTCTGGAAGGAGGAGATGTTTTCGATAGCCTAGTCAATGGGCAGTTCTTGAAACTTTATTTCATTTAAGTCTTTAAAGCCTTGATATTGTAAATATGTTTTTTAGTTCTTATCTATATGAAAAATAGACTCCATGCCCAATGGAACACTAGGAGATAGATTTGATTTTTGGTCTTATAGGAAAGGCATCGGTTTGTGATTCTTGAAACCTCACAGGGAGGATTTGATCCCCAAATGGAGCCAGTGTTAGCCTTGTTGCATGTGACCCAAAATGGGTCCAAATATGCTCTTTAAGTCTTCAAAAGCCAATAAAATCATGCTAAAGATAAAAACCAACGCAGGAGAAGAACCCTTAGAATGGCGTAAAAGCACTATCAAAAGGCATAAACACATAAAAATAGTGAAAAACCAAGTATCAGAGTCATAAACAGAGAAATGCACAACATCTGTTAGATCTGGCCAATCAATGGTCTAGATCTGATTGGCGGGTCACAATCGGTGGATTGGGGGCAGACCGTATGGAACTTACGACAGTGATCAGCGATGCAACGTGGACCGTCAATCAAGCACGCAGATCAACGGCCCACGTTGCATCACAGGATCGCTATCGAAGAACACAACAAAGCACTCTCCATTGGCCCGGGGCATGAGAGATATGCGATTGCAATCAATCGCAATCGGCAGATCGCAATCGGGGAAACATTATGGAGTAGGGCCTATACACATGTATATGTGTGACCCGATTAACTGGACCCGACGGTTATATACATAGTATTGCATAAAATTTGAAATCTGCCAAAAGGCATTTTCATATATATTTTGAGTATTTTCATTATTTAATGAAATACAAAGGGGCAACACCGATGCGATAAAACCCGGACCCGAAGGGGTTTGGGAATGAAAATATATATTATTTCAGGTCCGTCGAAGCCAATTTTTCATGATTTTTAGTGTTTTTGACGTATTTCAAAATACAAAGGGAAGCCTAGACACAACGCTGAAGCGACTTGTGATAGCAATTGAGGGCGGGCACGATAGAGGAATAGACAGTGTTTAAGGACTTCTAAAGTCTGTAATGAACAAAGCTTGGCGGAATTTTCACATTTGAATGCATTTCTCTGTAAAATAAAAAACAATCATTTGGTATTTGAAAGGATGTCAAAAGCCCGAAGACCTATTCCATTACAAAATAGAGGCCGGGAGACAGATGGTCGGAGGGATAAAAAGCCACAGTGCAACACATCCAAACCAACAAATGATCATGGAGCATCTCTTACACGAGCGAGCTCCCTAACAGCACAACAAAATACCAGAATGCAGTTACTCTGCTGTTAGGAAAGAAACCTCTGAGCTCATGCATGCCTAGTCATGGCATCAAGTTGTTGAAAAGACAGAGAGGATAGACTAAGACACTTCGATCCTTTGAGAGCTTAGGAACATTGTAAAAAAGCCTATAAATGGCTGAAAGTTAGAAGTATGCAGGGTTCTATTAGAGCCTAGATTTACCTCAGGCTGAAAAGGTAAACTTCTAGGTCCACATCAAACCACGCACAGCCTCATAGCTAACCCTACGAGGACAGGAGAGGGCTCTCTCCCAGTCAACTCAGCGAATGACTATCTATGGGGCTTCAGATGACTAAAATATCTTCTGATTTTAGGCTAGGTATATGTGTGCAAGAGGTTTTTTGAATGAATTGATGAGTTGTTGGCTTGGTTGAGAAGGCAGGTTTTGGGTGCGGGGAATGAGGCACAGTCCTGCAGGGATCTCAATGGGGCAAGGTAGGCAATCGTTTTGGCACTTAAAATTGAATGAGGTGGAGGGAAAAGATAGGTGAGGTGTTGAAGAGGGAAAGGGTAATCATGAATCCTCCCCAAACAGCTGAAAACATCAAACAACTAAAACAAACTTCAAGTAGAGCATTGCACTTTCAATGAATTCTACTTACACTCTTGTTTGTTTAGTTCAGAAGAAATAAGATAGATAATGCAATCACATAAAAAAATTCACAATCAAAAAGAGAAGCATTGTACCAAGACAAATTTCCACATGAATTCGAAAGAGTGCTGCAAATCCTGGTCTCAATTCCTTAGCCAAAATACTGAAATGAGTGTACAATGAAGCTCAAGGCTTTCTCAAGAGTCCCACCATGCCAATGACTGAAAAACAATATAATATAGACAAACATAGCTCCTCCTTTCCTCTAGGGGTCGAGCTCACATGTTTAAGAGCTGATCCAACTGATCCTAAATTGAGAACTAGAATCTAGGCAACATAACAGCATGTCTCTAGAAACAAGGAAACTGATTCATTCAGTTTCAAACAACCTCTAAACTGATGAATCTACCTCTACAAGTAAAAATATAACACATTTACATCATGAACCATAAATTTTCATCAAATTAAATCATAAATTTTCCAGTAGGAAAGTTAAAAAGTAAAACTAGGAAAAACTGGGCAAAAAACAGAGCAAAACTGAGTCAAACTGGCAATTTTTCCTCTATGTGCGGTGCCTGATTCTCTATGCGCCGCGCCTGTTTTGATCCACTTTTGGAGGCCTTACCGATGTCAAAATCAGCTCCAAGTAGGCTAGTTGGAAAGGCCTGTCTGTCTACTTTCCAAGCCAAGTGAATTTTTCAATTTGGTCTTCATTTTCCCTATCAAAAATCAAATCTCCCAAGGTTGCTTCCTTTGTGTCAAAATATGGGCAGTGAGGTCATTTTTTGAGTGTTTTTGACCTCTTTGAGAGCTCAAAACCTGCCCAAATTTCTTGGCCATAGGTAGGCAAGCATAAATTTTCATGAAAAATCCAGAAATGCAAATTTTTTTTGATTTGGAGCCCTCTAGCAAAAGCGTGCGCCACTTGGCGCGGCGCATAGAGCAGAAAACCCTGTGTTAAAAATTTCTATGCGTAGAGCCCTTTTGCATACCAGTTTTGAGGACCTTCCCGGGGTCCAAATTGAGCACAGGATAACTCGTTGGAAATTATATTGAGTCTAATTTCCAACCCAACTTGAATTTTTAAATTTGGATTTCATTTTCCCTGTCAAAAGTCAAATCCCCCAAGACTGGTCAAAATGTGCCAAATGAGGCTGCCTCAGGGCAGAGTGTTGTTGCAGTCAACTTTTTAAGGTCTTCCTAAACTCCAAATTGAGATCATGATAGCTCATTAGAAATCTCTTTTTGTCTAATTATCATTTGGAATCATCAAGAAAGTCATTTGGCCAACCAAGCTAGGAGCAAACGTGACTTTCCCAAGGTCACTTCAGAGGTGCATCAATTCTCTCGAGGCAACTGTATTTTTGACATTTCTCTAAAACCATGACAGCTGTGCAAAAAGTGAAGGAATTTTCTCTTACGTGGCCTATTTTGGACAAAAACCTCTCTAATTTTTTCCAAATTCACCTTTCATTGCTCAAAAGCATCATTTGAGTAAAACCTACCCCGATGTGTGGGACAGGGGATTTGCCGAAATGAAGCGAAATGAAGAGGATAAGGGGCTTCTAAATTATTGAGAAAATTTTGGGAAGTAGGGAGGGATGTTAGGAAGCAAGGGAAAGTGGAATTTCAAAGATTGAGTGAGGGGAAGGGCTCCAAAAGGACAAAACACAGGCTTAGCCTAGAAAATTGTCAAATTGTAGCAAGAAACTAGGGTTTGTGGAAAAATGAGGAATTTGAGGGATATCAGTGATGGGAAGTGTTTAATAATGTACACTAAGGATAGGGAAGGTGTATGAACATTAGGATACAAGTTTTGTTGATGATTTGACCATCCAAGAGAAATTTCCTTCAAAACCCTAGGAGAGGGAAATGATCTTACCTAGGCGCAATTGAAGCATGAACAAGGCATAAAATTACCCAGTGGAACTTGGCATGATGATGAAAACACTCTGAATGATGGTACACTCTGCCGAATAGTGACATGAAGTTCTTGGGACAGCCATTAGGGTTTGGGAATTTTAAGTATGAGACTATGGTTTGGTGCATTTGGGATTTTGGGAAAGGGAACTTGGGATTAGGGGTATGTGAATTTGGGGAACAAGGAGAGCAAGGAAAATATGCAATAAGGGAGTGATGAGAAAAACAACCAAATACAAAACCCTAGTAGCAATCTCCTTTGCAAATTTTGAAGAGATAGGGTTTGCTTTCCTTAACACACTTCACCATTCAACAAACACCATCAAATTTAGATGAAAAGCAGTGGCAGAAGGTTAAGCTACTTGAACGAGCGATAATCCACAAGTTTCGGGCAATTTGGAGCAAACTTTGGCAAGTTTCGAGCTTTTCAACTGTATGCGTCGCGTAACATGCCCAATGCGTCGCGCCTCACCAATGCGTTGCGCCCACGTTAAAATGCACTGAGTGTTGAGGCCTAGTGCTCCACGCCTCCTATCCAGTGCGCCGCACTGGCAACTTATAGCAATTTTTTTTACCCAATCTTCACACTCATTCACCCAAATCGTTTAGCTTTGGTTCTCTTTGCTCTCTTACATGTAACTGAACTATTGAAGCACAAGAATATCTCCTATGGCATGGACTCTGATTCTTCATTTGGCAAACCCACTTTTGTAATGTTGCTGACTTTGGCACTTTCACGTAACTTTGTTTTTACTTCCACTTTGATTTTTGGCTAAATGATGAAACTCTGCCTATTTTTGCAAGGATGATTGGCATGTAATTTCGGCAAAGGATGACCAGAGCTACACCTGAAGTACCTCATGACTGAAAAACTTTAAAAATTACATATTTATTACAAACCATAAATTTGATGATTTCTTCTTCAAAACAAAGTTTTGAACAAGAATCATGATCAAACATATTGACAATGAAATTTTGCAATGAAAATTGATTTTGAACCTCCGTCATGTGCCTGTGGACATTATTAGACTTTTTGAAGACAAAACCCTAGACCTAATGACTAAAATGACCCTTTTGCTGACCAAGAGACCAAATAGGACTGTGAATGACTTTAAAATTGATTTTAATGTATAAACACGGACCAGCAGATACATGACATGAGGGAGATGAGTGACAAGACCGTTCCATTAGAAAATCGATGTTCCTAATGGAATGCAAATGACTGCACTGAATGGGACACCTAAAAATGAAATGCAACAAAACAGATTTTGATCGCTGACGGAGGGATGAAAAGACCGACTCTAACAGGTTCAACTTTTGGGCACTGTGGATACTCTACTACTCTAGCTTCTCATCTTCATTCCAGCAATATAAGCTTCTTTCGTTGTTACATGCTCAATTCCCATTTTCTCTTATGTTCTAAGCTTGCGCTTAAAAATGTTATTCACGTTTTCTTTTGTGTCTAATGCTAGATAACTTCCATCTTATCTCTACATTGATAAATTAGATTTACAAGCTTCATTTACTTCCTATAGCTAACCATTCATATGTGTTTATGTAGCATCTACTGGTACAGTCATTATTCTCCATCTATCTATTGAATCTATAAACTATTGAGCATTAGTGGTCTACAGCCTTGTAAAGTTGAGGGTGTTCATGCATGTCTTGAGTGAAAACAGAGTTGAAATAGTCATCTGACTTGATCCAAACCATCATCCATTCCAATAGTTCAGAGAATAATATTGAAGATTTATATGTTACCAGGCATCTCCAAGCTACAACCTAGGAGAGCTTCCTGGAGTGATAACACTGCCAATGCTCTAATTCTTCGTCTGAGTCTGAGGTGCAGGAACTCTCATGATCCCATGTATTTCATCCATCCACCATCGGATTCACCCAATCTTGGTCTCACATCGTTATCTTATATATGCAGTCCAAATCGTCATCGCTTTCATAATCGCGGACTGATTTAGTATAGCATGATCCTTCTGCAGGATCTAGGGGTACCATTCTGTGAAGAGATTTCTTTTAAAATATCATCTTTTTCTTCTTTCGGTTGATTACCCAGTTCATGTCAGTAGCCCAATCAATGCTAAGGAGCACAGGGTAGGGGTTGTTGTCATCCAAAATTTCTATTACTTCAAAATCAGCCAATACGCTCGTGCCTTCAATATTTATAGTTACTCCCTACAACCGTCCCATGGGGATGATCTTCTACTGATTTTCCATCCTTAACTAGATCGGAGACCACTACAGCATGGGTCTCCCCATCCGTTTCCAAATCTGCCTTGGCAAAATGTTCGCATCTGACCCCAGATCCAGAATGACTTGATCCTTTTCATATTCTCCTATCTGCACGGTGAGTCTCGTCTTACGTCCTATCCTTGCCTTATGCTTACCAATCTTCTGTACCATGCGTGGTTCACCTGGATTGTTTCCGGCGCATCTCTTTATAAGTTCCTGTAACCCCTTCACAACTTTTCTATTGCACAACAACTTCATGCAAGTCTCTAGAAAGGTCATAAGCATAGAAGGGTCCATTTCCTAAATAGGTTTATCCCATCTCCTTGAGGTAGAGGCATCAATGAATCTCTTCTTTGCTTCCATGAACGTTTCGCATGTGCACTCCAATCAAATTCACCCTCCTTCTCTGGAGCTTTGCGAACCCACGCGTTGTCTTCAGGTTGTTCCCCTTATCATCACCCATTGCAGTTCGACTTCAGAGCACTATATTCACATCCAAATATTCTTCACAAGGCTCACCCCTCATCATCTGCAGGTTTTGAGTCAGTTGCGGAGGTAGCATCCCTTTGTCGCGTATCCTTGTTATCAGTGTAGGATAGTCCTTAGTCTCATGTTCAAACTGAGTACAATATTTTTACAACCGACGCATTGGGTTAGTGCATTCACAGGCATAGTGTCTTATTCCTCCAAAATTGTAACAAATCAGTCGTCCCCGAACTCTGTCAGGTCCTCCTCTGCCTCGACCTCGTCCGTGCCCCTAAAAGCTTGTCCGCGCCATCCTAGCGCCCTAGTCAGGAGGCTGTGTTTAAGCCTGAACTCTATAGGTGGGTGTTCTATCCATCATCAATTCATAACTTTGGCAATTGCATTCATCATTCCCTACCGACCTATAGAAGTTGCAGAACAGTTGTTGCGGTGTTTGTACAAACTTCTGCAGCGAATGACAATTATCAGTCATATGTTTCCCTGCTACCTGACATATAGTACACCACAATGCAGGCCCCACACTCAGCCCTGCTTGGGCTTCCAGCCTTAAAGGCATCAGTCCTCCTTCTGCAATATAGTTCACAAAGATTAGGCAATGGTCTTTGTCATGCCCATGACCTTTACATTTCAGGCACCATATTTCTTCGCGTGCCTCTGGCCAAACTATTTTTTCCTGCTTCAAACTTTGCATTTCGAGGCAAATATTTTGCAACCACGCATGGATCCCCTGAAACCCCAGACTCAAATCTTGCATTAGTGTTTCATGCAATCTCCAAGGCCTCTGCCTGAGTCGTAATCTTCTGTTGTGACAGCACAACCTTTAGGTGAGGCAAGAGCAAAGCCACGAACCATTCGCGGTGCTGCCCATCTGCTAAATTCATGTTAGCTTCACGGATTGTAAAATTTAACCTTTGATCCAACTCCCAAGGTGTCTCACTTGGTTTTATCGTGATTTCCTTAAACCCACAATCAACTGCACCTTGGATTTAGGCCTACTCAACTCTTTATTTGGTGCGGTCTAGATCTTTGCCAATGCAGTGTTTAGGTTATCATTAGAGTACTTGATCTACCATGTTAGTGCGTGATCCTACAAAGCACGAACCAACATCACCTTCTTCATGTGGTCATTTGCGATGCCCTAAGCTTCCCATACAGCTTTTACAATGAACCAGAATTGGTCCAGATCCTCATTTCCCAAGCACTTAAACAATCGCATCTTCGTGAAATTCACCATATTAAAATGTGGTGGAGGTGGTGGTGTGGGAAAAGTCGTAGGTGACGGTGGTGAAGGTGGAGGTGGTGTAGGTGGGGGTGGTAGTCGTAGGAACCCTTGTTTTATCAACTGAACTGCACTTCGCAGAGAAGCCTGTGATACTCCCTCGTCGTCACTTAAAGGAGGTGAAATTAGTGGGCTATATTCAGGACCCTTTCTTCCTTCGTTCCTGTAAGTCTTTCCACTTTGCGTAGCTCCGAACATCAAGGTAGCTACATAACCCACTTTCCACACAATAACATATTAATCCAAGTATTTAAAGACTTCAAGTACTTACCTCGTGGACCTTTGAAAAAGAATCCCTCCGCCTTGTTGTAACTGACTGAGGTATCAACCGCAAATTCAATCACAAAACCTCCTATGATATGATTGAGCCAATGATTGACAGTGTGAGCGATCTTATCCTCAGAGGCTTCCAGTCTATGTACTAACTCTGGAGTCTAGACAATAGGACCGTTAAGCCTCCACCTTCCTTGGCTATTCATTAGCTTCATGATCCACTCGTATAACTCAACTGGAAAGGAACAGAAAAATATCTTGTGTATTTCTCTATATAGGTACCTATCTAGCCACTATTCCTTCGTCAATCGTGGATTTCTGTTCTCCAGCTCTGCGAATTTCTGGATCTTCCTATCCAACCAACCTTTGATCTCTTTCTTAGTTGGATTCCAGTGATACGACATCACACATCTCTCATGTAGATTCCTGGTCCTAGCAACGGAACCATTTGTTGGCTTTGTGGGCCCTGACCCAGGTTCAATGTTAGTCACCCAAACAGATCCCTACACTACTGGCCCATTCGGCATCAGCCTATAGAGCATGGACCGAAGTCTCACCCGAAGTAGCATGGGAGGATGTTGGAACCAAGTTTTTGCACCCTAAGATGGTCATGATGTTGGTTTATACCCCCTACTCCTGCCTTCATGTAGGTCACTAAGCCTTAGGGCTTATCAATCTACCCTATATCCTACCCTTCAGTACCTTCGCGAAGGTGAACGATTGACCTTAACGCAACCCTAACCAGTGGTTTAGGTACTTTCGCGCTCCTATGACGATGTATTGTATAGGTTCCCAAGTTATCTCAAGTGTTTTACTTATTCTACCAATCAATTACAGTTATCGTCGCGTAAACTGATATTCTTACTTGCGCTCAATTAACAGATATAATCACATATATTCGCACATCAAATAAACATTGTAATATAAACCCAAATCGTAACACAATATAATCAGATGCATTAACAGAGACTAAATACATAGTAATTGCATAATACTTCTCTTTATTGATATCTCCAGTTTAATACAGACTCTATCCACCCTGCGCACATAGCTACAATATTCTGCGCACTCAGCTACAGACTTCTACCCTAGGCCTCTACGCACTCAACTGCAAAGCCTCTACCTACACTAAGACCCGAAAACACTTAGACTTCTCCAAGCTAGATCACTTTGTAAAAACAATCTCAACTCTACTTCGCTACTAACTACTTAGAGCTTACTTACTTAGCTCCTTTTTATACAATCCCATGGTCCACAGACCATGGGTAGATCTTTACAGCCGACTTGAAACTTTACAAAATAAGGGCAGACAATCGTTTATGACTCTTGACACCTTCGTGCTCTACAACCACAAAATGTGGATACTTTACAAAATTATTACAAAATTGTCTCAAAACATGGGCTTTTAGACCCAAAACTACCCTTGGGGGAACCTGTTCCCAACAATACCTTCATATTTTTATTATTGGGGTGTTTAATAAATAAAGAGGTGGCACTTTCCACTGTAATTGTGAGTTGGTATTTAATCTCTTGGAAGATAAATATGCTTTGTGCCAACCAAGTTTTCTAGCATATATATTTGGAAAGGGCTTGCTAGAGTCTTTTGAAAAAGGATATTCCTAAAAAGGTTCCTACATAAGAATTAGGTTGAGTTTGAAAGAATTTTAGGGTGTTTGTTGGCTAATGGAGTCTTGGGGATAATTATTCTAAGGCAACTACCCAAACTTGCTTTATGAATCTACGAGATAAAAATAAGTGAGATATGGATTCATTGTTTTCAAGGAAAATAACACAAATTAAAGGACCTCAGATGACTCTTTTAGTGAGGTTTTAGCAATAAGGAGTTTTTATGGGCAAGGTCTAGTAGAAGATATTGATTTTTGGAATTTCATTTGTATTCCAAATTTGTTTCCAGATACAAGAGTTGGAAGGGATGCAATTAGGGAATATGAGAGATTCATATCCTTTACTGACTAGGAATCTTGATTCTCCCCCTCCTCTTGAGTCTTCTTCATATTTGTTACTTGGAGCACACCCAACTTAAATTTAGAAGTTAGAAAGAAATATATAGGTTATAGGTGGGGGAACCATGCCAATATTCCAACTAGTCCAGTTTCCATTAGAATCCCAACTTGAGATCTTAAATAGAGATTTTCCCTCATTATTTTTCATTTGACCCTTGAGGGGAAGAAGGATCAGTTTATATTTCAAGGAAGGTCGATTGTTGGCTTAATGAGGTCTGACCCAAGTTCAGAGTTAATTAGCCAAACAAATACCTACACTACTGGCCCTTTGGGCATCAGCCTGCAGAATGCGGGCTGAAATGTCACCCGAAGCAGTATGGGGGGATGCTGGAACCAAGTTTTTGCACCCTTGAGATGTCTGAGGTGCCGATTTAGTCCAACTATGCCTACCTTCACACAGGTCACTTCATGCACTATCCTGACCTTCGATACCTTCACGATCTGTTATAATCACCTTTCACGCAACCCTAACAAGGGGTTGAGATGCTTTCGCACTACTATGGCATTGTCTTACGCTATTTCCCCAAATTACACTGCGTATCTTACTTATCTTCTTAAAGGTCTTAGTTAACTTCGCGTAAATAGATATTCTATTTTGCATTCACTTATTCAACACATTCATACATATTCGCATATCATATAAGCATTGAAAGTGCAATGTATATTCAATGTAACAAATGCATAAAACAGGAAATAAATACGCATAATGGATATGAAACTTCGCTTTATTAATGCTCCAATTGTTACAGACCCGACTCGCCCTGCGCACTCAGTTGTAGGGGTTCGTGCTCTCAGTTGCGGACTACTAGGCCTCTGCGCACTCAGCTGCAGAGCCTTCTCCTACTCTAGGACCCAAAACTAGACCTTACACTTCATATATGACTCAACTCTTCATCCTTATCATTATTTCCTTATCTATTAGCTACTTAGAGCCTCACTCTATTTATACAATCCCATGGTCCGTCGACCATGGGTAGATCTCTACAGTCAACATTACATTACAAAATTGAAGGCGGACAACCCTATGACTCTTTTACAAACTACGCACTCTGCGCCCACAAAATGCAGAGTCTTTACATCAGGGTTACAACTTTTGACCAAAATCTGGGCTATAAGCCCCAAAACTTCCCTTAGGGGATCTCGCGCCCAACAAGCTCCTAACACAAACATCATGACTTGCCCTCAAGTCACTCTGTCGATGCGGAAATCTTTTCACAAACACCTCCCAACTCTGCCTAGATTGCTGCAAGATCGATAGTGCATTGAGCGGCTACCTGTTGTACTTCCTAAAAGCATTGTTCAGAGACCGTTGTAGCTAAACTGCTTCCCTGAACCTGTTCCTGCATTCTTTTCATCTGCGCGAGCTTTGCTTCAATAGAGATGGTAATGACATACGCCTTATCAATCCATGGTTGTAAGCGCGCCTTCAAAATAGTTTCCTTATGTCGAGCAGTGTCCACCTACTCCTTGAGTGCTTTCACCTGCTACACCTGCACAAGCCTCTTTGTAAGGGCAACCATCTGCGTGGTCCCTATTACTTCATCATATTTCTGCTATAGCTTACGCACCTTTGTTTCTAGGTGATGTATGTTCGGGTCCTTCTGTAAAGTGGTGAGAACCTCGAATAACTCCTCGAACAACTTTGTGTAGTCTTTCACTACACTGTTGACCTTTGTTATTGATATTGTAATTGCATTGGCACACTGTTCCTTGACCTCTAGAAGAGTTGAAGGTTATGCCTTCAATTACAGTTCGGTTATCTAGAGATTTAGTTCCAACTAAACCTTGGCCATCTCTTCCTTTGCCTCGCACACCCCTGCTACGAGTTTCTGGATGTGTGCCTCCACTGGTTCCTCTACTTAGATGGCCAGCTTCGGGACCATCTGGCAGGCTTCGTCGACCACCTGCACTAGTTGTCAGTTCTATGCCACTACCTTGTCATGCTGCAGGATCAACTATTCAATGTTGATGCGTTGCTCGCTCATGAACTAGAGCGCGCGACCCTCCCTGGCTCGTAGTTCTATAGTAACTCCATCTTGCAAAACATAGAGTGTCTCCAAAGGGAGCGCAACAATATTTATCCCAATCCCCTTCAGCCCACTGACCATAGGCTTGTCGACCTCATTTTCTGTACCAAGTGCTCCCTCTGGAAGGACTATAGTGTTGGTCATTTTGGTGTGTAACATTTCCTCAGGCGCGAACGTGCCTACTGCGAGGCTAGTTGACAAAGTGCCATCTTGTGGAGTGCACACCTGCAACCCCTATATCTACACTCGGAGAGCCCCCAACACCACATGGTGTTCCTCCGCGAACTATTGGAGGGTCTCCGCAGTGACATCGCTCACCGTCTCCCCAATGTCATGTAGATCCCCCTTAGTGAGGGTGATTAGGTCAAAAGAAGTTTTTGAAGCCTTCTACTTCTTTGACGACCCTACGTGCTTTATTGGGCATTTCCGTTTCAGCTGTGTGGGCATTGTCTGTGGGTCCATGCCACCTTGCTTTGTATCTGTGTCCTGTTCGGGCGAAGGCGACTTTTGACCTTCACGCTCCTCCTCGGCTGCCTTCTGCTGCTCTTCCATCACCTTTGCAGCATCACGCGCCTCCTGGGCCTTGGCTACTGCTGCATCGTTCCTTCGCTCCTCTACCAACTGTGCCATCTGTAGTTCTTCCTCATCATTTTTCCTCTGCAAGGCGAACTTCTCTACTTCCATCATGGAGCTGGCTGGAGCATGCCACTTCGGCAGCCATGACTCAAGGATGGAAAATATGACATCATCCATCACCAAATAAGGGAGCTCATGCCATATCTTCATGGGGTCCTTCCTCGCCCTCATGTACACATGGTGGAAATTTTCCTTGAACTCCATGAAGCTCTGTAGACTGTTATAGATCATGGTAAATAACCATAGCTTGCGATTAATCCCCATTCTGATGCTCATCTCCATGAACACCTAGAATATCTTATTGTCTATGATTCTCTGCACATATCTAGTTGCCCACAATGAAGTGTACTTCGTTGCCTCCAGAAGGTCCTGTGCAATCATCAGGAACTGGCTATCCTCGAGAAATTTCCATGCCACTAGCACGATGGACAACAATAACCATGCATAATGAAGAGACTTCCCCTGCTCTTGTGCCTCGCGGCAGTTCTCTAAGAACTCTCTGCACAAGTATTCTGCCTAGTTAAACTCGACCCCTCCTACACATTGCGTGGCAAGTGCAACCACCAACGCGGGCACCTCATACGCACAACACTTCCGCATAACTTTTTTGACCAATATATGTGTCGTGACTTTGAACACAGTGTTGTTGATGTTGGAAATAGTGTATCCTCTCTTCTTCTTCTCCAGCTTGAACTTCTTCTTCATGGCCTCCGCGATGGCCATATCATCACTTTTACCCTCCGAGATGTTTGTTGGGTCCTCCCCTTTGCAAGGGAGCTGGGTAATTCTGTGAATTAAGTGGTCCATGATGGGGATGGGCTCCTCTAGCCACAAGCACCCACCATGCACCAGGAAAAGCAGCTGCTTGATGATGAAAATAGTCACTAGGGTGTGATGGTAATGCAATAGCCAAAGCAGGTTTAATGGCCCTAGCTTTTCTACACCTCTCAGCCACTTATGCAACTCCAACTCTGTAACTCCCATCGACGCAACTTTCTTCTGGCGCATGAGCTACGTGGTTACCAAATGTGGGAACTTCTCGTGTTCCGCAAGATCCCAATATTCAAATTTTAGTACAGGCACTCACCCCAAGTGTGCTCCTTAAAAAATGATGTCATCAAGGTGCAATGGAGTCTGCAGAGAGCTTTTGCTCTCATCTATGTCTTTGGGCACCCTTGCTTTTCCCTTCCGCGGAGGAACATATACGGGCAGCCTAGTGAGAGGGTATACACCTTGGGTTTCTACCTCCATCTCTACATCCTCCTCCTCCTCTACCAAGATTTCTTCAAAGTCTTCCTCCTCATTGGCTTCAAAATTTATCGTCTTCCCCTTTTCTTCCATGGTAAGCCTAGTCCTTAACAGATTCCTAGGGGACACACGCACCGGTACTATAGGCTGCTTGTCTTTCTTGGGTTTCAGCGTGTGTGGAAACTTAGGGATTTTTGTGACTATCCTGACACTTTCTAGGGCTTCTCCTACCATCATGGCCTGCACGGCCTCCTCAACGGTCATTGCTCCGGTATCCATGGCTTCCTCAGATGCAACCATAGTGCTATTCCATAATTCTCTCAATGGTTCGGGTAAGTTCTCAAACAACGAATTTGCCTTTAACAAATCGAACAAGTCTGGGTTCATGAATGTCTGGGTGCACAATAACTCGGTTCTCAAAATTCTAAGTGTTGTTTAATAAACAACCCTTTGTAATTTATAGCACCTTTTGGATTTGAATTCGACCGTTCCCCCACATTCGGTCCATTAATGCTCACTTGGCAGCAGATTTTCAAGAATCTAGCCCATAAAGTTCACCTTAAATGCCTATCGCCCACTACATTTGGTCTCAAACCAAGCATCACATCATGAATAGTGATTGTAGCGGTCACTTTCTAGCTGACCTACATGGAAGCACAACTACCCTCGTATTGTCACGGACCCTGCGACACTTCGCTATTGTGTGCAGTCCTGACATCGCGCAACTACCGAGCAGAGTAGTTTATAGTCCCGCGCCTCCTTTCAATTGCCTAGAGTGCTAATATTGTGCTTCTGTTTGCTAGTTAGATGGTTGGGCCACTTGTGTACGCCTTCAAATGACTGCCATTGACTTTTCCTGAGAAGAGTTCTCCATTTAACTTTACCAACTGCACTGCACCACTATCTGTAATCTCCTTAATAACATACGGTCCCAACCAATGCATTCTGAGCTTCCCTAGGAATTTATCGAACTTACTATCATACAAAAACACCAAATCATTCGCCTTAAAGGTGTGCAACTTAATATGACGATCGTGTTAGGCCTTTTTGCACTGCTTTTGTACCTATTGGTGGAATCCAGCCAAATATCGTTCTTCTTCGAGCTCCTCCAACTGTGCAAGCCCCTCCTCCAAGGCTCCGCAGTCTGTCATACCTGTGAGTGCCACTATGCACAGATTAGGCACGATGTATTCCATAGGCATTACAGCTTCCACTCCACAGACAAGCCTAAAAGGTGTATGTCTCGTCAGTTTCTTGCATGTCATCCTATAAGCCCATAATATTGCGGGTACCCGCAGGTCCCAATCACTTTGTTGTGCATTACATACTTTGTTCAGCGCCTTGCATACCTTGTTGAATACTTCCACGTGGATAACCTTCTGTGCAATTTTTCTTCCTACGTAATGTCTCCCCAACATTCAGAGCCATTTGCACATTTTTCCCCCCGACACATGTTTATTGATCATACCTTTCAGCGCGGAGTTCATGTGCATCCGCGTAGGTTGTTTTCCATATGCCTGCGTCCACCTAGCCAAACTCGCACGTGGATCATCCCATCCATTGTATTTGTATATCAATCGCACCCTATGCTTCCCAAATCACATGTGCATCATTCTCCTACATTCGCGCCAGTAGTCAAAGCTCCCTTTGTGTGTAACCCACCACCTCGCGGGCGTAGCACGCAATACCCAATCCAAGGCCTGGAAGCATTGTTTTGCCTACACCTCCCTTTCAAATTTATTCAAGAACGTATCTACCTCACTTAGGCCATCATAAGTAGGTATGTCTCTTACTTCTGTTGATATGCAGCGCAACGACCTTGTCATCATATTACAATTTAGTGTAGTTACCTCATGTAACTAATTATGCCATCACTCTGTTTCCTCATCTGAATCCGAAGTACAGGAGCTTTCATGCTCCCACGCAATCTGCCCATCCGCGGTGGGATTCACCCAATCCTGGTTTCGCACTATTATCTTATAAATGCAGTCCAAATTATCATCACTTTCATAGTCACGCACCGGCTCTGTATAGCACGATCCTTCAGGAGGGTCCAGGGGTATAATTACGCGTAGTGACTTCTTTTCAAAAATCATTTTCCGCTTTTTCAAATTAATCACCCCGTTCATGTCAGTGGCCCAATCAATTCCCAAGAGTGCAGGGTAGGGTTGCTGTCATCAACAATCTCTATCACTTCAAAGTCTGCTAGAGTGCTCGCTCCCTCAATGTCCATGGTTATACCCTATAATCGCCCTATGGGTATTATTTTCTATTGGTTCGCCATTCGCAGTTGAATAGGAGACCACTACAGCCTAGATTTCCCCATTCGCTCCCATGTCTATTTCAGCATAACATTCTCATCCGATCCTAAATCTAGGATAACTTGATCTATCTCATATTCTCCAATCTGAGAGGTTAGTCTCATTTCTCTCCTCTTCCTTGTCTTATGCTTTCCAATCTTCTGGATTACGTGTGGTTCTCTTGGCACGGTCCCAGCACATCTGTTTATGAGTTCATGTAATCCTTTTACAACCTTATTGTCGCGCAGTAACTTCATACATGTTTCCAAGAACATTGTGAGCATATACGGGTCCATCTCTAGCTCTGGTTTATCTTTGCTTCCTGAAGTGGAGGCATTAGCAAAGCTCTTCTTGGCTTCCATGAAGGTTTCCTGAGTGCACTCCAAATCTAACTCTGCTTCCTTCATTGGATCTTTGTGAACCCAAGTACTATGCTCTAGTTGTTTGCCTTTGTCATCTCTTGTCGCAATTCCACTTCAGAGCACAATGTTTAAATTTAGATCTTCCTCGCACAGATCAGACCTCATCATCTGTAGGTTCTGAGTCAGGGGAGGTGGTAGTGCTCCTTTGTCGTGTATCCTAGCTATCAGTGTAAGACAATCTTCGGTCTCATGATCAAACAAGCTGCAATAAAAACATGACAGGCACGTTGGATTTGTATAATCACAGGCATAATGTCCTAGCCCTTCGCAATTGTATCATATCAACTGTCTGCGACCTCTTCCAGGTCCTCCTCCACCTCGACCTCATCCGCGCCCCTGAAATCCTATTCGCGCCATTCTTGCATTCTGGTCTAGGGGCCACATTTCAACCTGAACTCTGTAGGTGGGAGTTCTATCCATCATTAACTCATAGCTTCTACAAGTGCGCTCATCATGTCCCACTGACCTAAAAAAGTTGCAGAACAATTGTTGCGAGTTTTGTGTATACTTCTATAACAAGTGGCAGTTGTTTGTTACATGCTTTCCAACTATTTGATAGATCGCGCACCAAAAAGCAGGTGTTGCGCTAGGCCTTGCTTGCACTTCCAGTCTTAAGGGCATTGGCCCTCATCCTACGAGGTAATTTGCGAAAATCGGGTAGTGGTCCTTGTTACATCTCTGACCCTTGCATTTTACGCACCATACCTCCTCGCGCACTTCTGGTCAAGCTGTCCTATCATGTTGTAGACTCTGCATCTCAAGGCATAAATTTTTCAACTGCGCGTGGATCTGTTGAACTCATATGTTGGGATACTGCATTGAGGTCCCATGCAGCCTCATCATGATCTCTAAGGCCTCTACCTGAGTTGTTAGCTTCTGCTATGATAACGCACTCCTTAGATGTGGCATTAGCGATGTTACAAACCATTCACAATGTTGTCCATCCGTCAAATTCATATTAGCTTCGTGAATTGTGCATTTTAGTCTCTAATCTAGCTCCCAAAGAGTCTCGCCTGGTATCATCATGATCCCTTTGAATCCAATCATCGACTGTGCTTCAGACTTAGACCTACTAAATTCTCTGTTTAGCGTTGCTTGGATATCCGTGATTCCCACATTTGGATTATCATTAGAGTGCTTAATATACCAGGTCAGCACATGGTCCTGCAAGGTGCTAACCAGTGTCACTTTCTTTATATTGTCATCTGTAACTCCTTATGCTTCCCATACAACCCTTACCACGAACCAGAATTGGTCTGGATCCTCATTTCCCAAGCCCTTGAACACAGGCAACTTCACTGTGCTTGCCATATTGAATCACGGTGGTGGCGGAGGTGGTACGGGTGAAGATGGAGGTGATGGCAATGAAGTTGGCGGTGTGGGTGGGGGTGGTATTTGTGGAATTCTTTGCCTTATCAGATGGATCGCACTTTGCAGCGAGACCTTCGCAAGCTCTTCCTCATCCCCTTGTGGAGGTGAAATCAAGGGGCTAGTTTTGCGTCCTTACTTCCTTCGTTCCTGTAAGATTTTCCACTTTGCGTAGCCCCAAACATCAAGGTAACCACATAACCCTCTTTTCACATAATATAATTTTAATCCAAGTATTCAAAGACTTTGCATACTTACCTAGCGGTCCTTTGAGAAAGCGTCACTTTGCCTCGCTATAGCTAACTCAAGTGTCGACCGCAAACTCAGTAATGAATCCTCCTATAATTCGATCGAGCCAATGATCAATAGCATGTGCGATATTATCTTCCGATGCTTCCAACCTTCGCACTAACACTAGGGTCCACACAATAGGATTGTCGAGTTTCCACCTTCCTTGGTTCTCTGCTAGCTTCGTGATCCACTCGTACAGCTCAGTAGGGAAAGATGCGAAGAAGATTTCGTGGATCTCTGTGTACAGGTAGCAGTGTAACCACTCTTCTTTTGATAGTCATGGGTTCCTGTCCTCATGCACTGTGAACTCATGAATTCTTCTGTCCAACCAGTCTTCAATTTCCTACTTGGTTGGATTCCAAGGATACAACATAAGACATCTCTATGCAGATTCTAATCCCTACAACAGAACCATTTGTTGGCTTGATGGAACCTAACCCAGGTTCAGAGTTAATTAGCTAAATAAATCCCTACACTATTGGCCCTTTCGGCAGCAGCCCACGGAGCACGGACTGAAGTCTCACCCGAAGCAGTATGGGGGGATGCTGGAACCAAGTTTCCACACCCTTGAGATGTCTGAGGTGCCTATTTAGTCCAATTGTCCCTACCTTCATGCAGGTCACTTCACGCACTATCCTGACCTTCGATACCTTCATCATCTGTTATAATCGCCTTTTGCATAGCCCTAACCAGGGGCTGAGATGCTTTCACATTGCTATGGTAGCGTCTTTCACTATTTCCCCAAATTACACCGCGTATCTTACTTATATTCTTAAAGGTCTTAGTTAACTTCGCATAAACAAATATTCTATCTTGCATTCACTTATTCAACACATTTATACATGTTTGTGTATCATATAAGCATTAAAAGTGCAATGTATATTCAATGTAATAGATGCATAAAACATGAAATATATACGCATAATGGATATGAAACTTCTCTTTATTAATGTTCCAACTGTTATAGACTCGACTCACTCTGTGCACTCAGCTGCAGTGGTCTGCGCATTCAGTTGTGGACTACTAGGCCTCTGCGCAGTTAGCTGCAAAGCCTTCTCCTACTCTACTACCCAAAACTAGACCTTACACTTCAAATACGACTCAACTCTTCATCCTTATCATTATTCCTTTATCTATTAGCTACTTAGAGCCTTGCTCTATTTATATAATCCCATGGCACGCGAACCATTGGTAGATCTCTTACAGCTGACATTACATTACAAAATTGAGGGCAGACAACCCTATGACTCTTTTACAAACTATGTGCTTCGCGCCCACAAAATCCGGATTCTTTAGATCGGGGTTACAACTTTTGACCAAAATCTAGGCTCTAAGCACTAAAACTTCCCTTGGGGGATCCCATGCCCAACAATGACCAATAATACTATCTTCCCAAATGTTAATATGTTTCCCATTCCTAAGAATCCATAAGACCTAAGAGTTTCCAAATTTGAGATCCCCCTTTGAATGGGGAGATAAAATCCAAACAATACCTTCTTTTTCATCAAAGTAAATTTTTATGTATGGTCCACTTCCACCAGTTTCTCAATGATTAGACATAAGAGAAGTTTGTTACCCAAGGCAATGTTCATAATGGATGGGTCTATTATTTCTAAGCCCCCTTGACTTTTTTGGGTGTGAATCACTCCCCAATTAAATAGGTGAAATTTTTTTTTGTGTTAGATTTGCCTCCCATCTAGAGGAATTTTTGGAGTTCTTAAGTAATGGCATTCTTGACACCAACTAGGCATTAGTGGGGCTTAAATGGAAAAATGGGAAGAGGTGAAAGAATTGATTTAAATAAAATTAATTGAATTGTTGGATTAATCATTGTGCCCCATATTATGTGAACTTTTTTTTGAGTTTTGAGATTAGGGGGAGCCAATATGGGTTGGAGAAGGCTTAAGACTTCAAAATTCATATGTAAAGGAAAACTGACATCTTCAATAGGAAAGCAAAGTACTTTGAAAATAATAACTTGAGAGTGGATTTTTAAGTTCCAAGTATGAAGGTGACACTTCTCCATGTTAATTTTTCCACTATAGGCATTTAGAAATTATGCGGACTGTTTTGAATCTTGAAGTGATGATAATTGGGGATCTTCCCACCATGAAAATTTCATAAACAAATTGCACATGGTTTATTATTCTTATCCTGCAAACAAATATAATTCTTGGTAGTTGCCAAATTGGCCTTTCATGTCGCAATTTATGACTCAATGATTCATCCATTATAATGTATAGAAGGGGTTATATAGGGCATCCTTGGAAGAGGCCCCTCAAAGCTTTAATGAAACTTGTAGAGCTACCATTTACTAGAGGAGAGATCCATGGACACCTAATACATGCAAAAATTCAGTTGATTATTCTTTCCCCAAAACCAAAATTTCTAAGGACATTCAAGAGGAATGCGTGAATTACTCGATTGAAGGCATTTTCTATTTCCAATGTAACTATCATGCCTTTTCCTCCCTTGTTTTTGTTGGAATGGGTAGCTTATTGAACAAGAAGTACATTGTACATGATTTGTATATTCCCCACAAAGCCTCCTTGATTTTCAAAAATAATCTTGGGGAGAAGTGGTTTTACATAGTTGGTAATTATTTTTGGGATTATTTTATAAGAAGCATTACATAATTAAATAAGACAAAACCTAGAAAATGAAGATGGATTTAGCTCTTTTGAAACTAAAGCCCATAAAAGTTGAACTAATGTCTCCTCCCATTCAAGATATTTGGTGGGAAAAGTTTATAATTTGGATAAGGTTGTATTTAATGATGTGCCAACATCTTTTGTAAAAATGATTTGAGAACCCATATAGGCCTAGGGCCTTGTCTAGTTCAAGAGAGGATATTGTATCCCAAACTTCTTCCCCCATTATCAATTGTGTTAACTTTATTTCTTCCTCTAGGAAGACCATTTATGAAACATGTTCAAGCATGTTATCAATGTCTTCAGAATATAAATGGTTTGGTTTAGAGTATAGTAGGACAAAGTGTTGGAAGTCTTCCTCTTTGATTTTAGCTAAAGAGTTTTTTAGCTTCCCATTGACATGGATTGATTAGACATTATTGCATCATAGCTACATTTTTGCTTGTTTGTGAAAATATTTGGTGTTTCTCTTCCCAACTTTCATCCATGGACTTCTTGATTTGAACCTCTAGAGTTATTCTTCTAATATGAGAGCCCTTTATAGTTTGATGAAATCTATTTTTACTAATCTAGAAGTTCTTGAATTATTAGTCTGTTGTCAAATTGCTTTTGGATATCTTCACGATGGGATTTCAGAGAAAGGATGTTTTTGTCTCTTGCTCTAAAATGAACCTTTTCCCATTCCTTAATCACTACTTTTGTAAATTCTTTGAACTTTGTGTGATCTAGACTTATGTAGGAATGTAACATAATACTTATATAAACATAAACACATAGATGCAACATAAATAAATCTTCATTTCATTAATATCAAAAAACTGAAAGATGCTTACAAGAATAATGGAAATAAACTAGCTCGGGTGATGGTAACTTATCTCTAAGAATAGATGTGGTGGCTACATGCCTCTGAAATGTGTTACAATGAGGCTCATGGGCCTTTTTATTATTGAACAACAAAGGGATGGAACACTAAGAGTTGGGTAGCCAACTTCCCGAGGTCGTAAGTTGGTCATACGATATCTATTTGGCATGTATGATACCTCGTTGGAAAGATCTCTCCTAGTGCTACATGATTTGCAATGGGTGCATAGTTACATACCTTAAAAGAACACTGTTTGAGGGGTCAAAACAACTCCAGAAGTTTAGGACCCAGAAAACTACTAAAAATAATAAATGTCGCTATAATCAAGGAAACTAATGAAAATGACTAGAGGTTTGGGTGGAATAGGCGGGTGGCCACCAATATCCACCTAGGTCATTGTCTCTAGTTTTTTGGCTAGTCAATGCTTTGAAATTTGTTCCTAAATTAGATTGAAGGATGACTAAGACTAGAGAATATATATGCATCCATAGTCTCCTAAAGAGGGGACTACTTGCCTTTGTTTCCTTTCCATAATGAGATACTTCTTTAGAGAACTTTGTGTTCCTCTATTTAGTCTCATAGAGTAGGATTCCCTACAATTTCAGAGGATCACTTTCATTACTTATTATTTTAAGGTTTCCTCCTTGGGGAGGAACTGAACCACTTCGGTTCCCAGTAATATTATTCCTCTATTGTACATTCCTTCACTAATGTGTTTGGTTCCAAGTTCTTTGTCTTTATTTTTCCATTCTTCTCTTTTATCATGATTGGGTTTGTGCCCAACTTTCTTCCTTGTTCTATTGGTCACAATACCTTCTCTAGTTCATCACTAGACTTTTCATCTATAGAGATCAATCCAAAGAATTGGTTTCTTGAGGGATTTTGAACATTTGTAGGGGAGAGATATACTTCTTATTATGATTCCATATCCTCCTTGTTTTTCTTTTGGGCCGAAACAAATTCTAAACGCAACATTTATGTTGATTTTCTTTTCTTTTGTTTATCTTTGTTCTTATGAGGTCTAGTATTCTGGATGAGCAAGTGGTTTAAATTTTCTTCCTGAAGGAATTTGTACATTGAGGCCTTTATTGCTAGAATGAGATGGGGATCCTTTAGGGAAAGGAGAGGATGGAGGAATTCTGAGCAACATTTAGAGCAATACGTGTTTAGTGGGAACTTATTATCTAGTTGGGCCTCTTCTCTCTTTGGGTTGTTTCCATTTTTCTCCTTTGTCTACATGCATTGGTTCTTGAGTAGTTTTAGGGAATCTTTCAGAAAAATGTCTGTAGTCATGACAAATTTTACATTTGAATGAAATTTGGTCATATTACATAGATTAAATGATATTACAATAGCCTATAAACAACAATATTGCTTATGGAAGGCCTTTTTCCAAATATACCTTAACGCATAGTCTTGAACAAGAAAACATGTTGTCACGAGGCTCCACACATTCAATGTATTTTCCAAGTGAGTTACGATTATTTCCAAGGGTTTCCTCATTCTAGTGGTGAAGAGGAAGATTATATAATTTAACCTAAACAAGGACAACAGATGGGATATCATTTTTTAGAATTCAAATCTAGTGTCCTATGATTTAGATACATGCCTTATTATCCAAGAAACGAATTGTTGAATAATAGATCATGTTGTAGCAACTACAACCAACCTCCAAAATTTTGGCTCGCATGTAAATTTTGGAGCCTACCTTGGATCTTGCAATCGATCATCCTTGGTCACTTGTTGGTAATCTAATGATCTCAAGCTTCCCCTCCTTGATATTGTGTTGATATTAAGAGTTGTTCATGTTCTCATCTTCATGCAACATGTGTCATCTTTGGGCACAGGGATTGTTGTTTGTCATGCAAAGGGAATGTTGTTTTACTTCAAGGGAAAGCATGCGCGAATGAGTTGTTATCATCACATAGATATGTTTCACACTCACTTGATGCACTCTTGTCACGAAGGTTGTTGCATCAAGCAAAGTATGTTTTATAGATTTTGGATGGTATATGTTGTATCACTAAGTGTTTGTGTGCAATCTTAGTCAAGTCTTATCAATGTTTACATATGTTTCATTGATCTCACACTTAGCCAATTTCCCAAGCAACTTAGCCTCATCCATCCTCCTAGAATAGTGCACTTTGCTTCTGCAACCATCAAGCTTCCTCCCCTGACTGCTAGAACGTCACAGTGCGCAAAGACCCCAACCTCCCTTGGCATCCAAAACTGCACAGTGGTTTCCTCCAGTTTCCTTCCACCATCCAGAACCCACTATCATCAAAAACTACACAGTATTGTCCCTCAACTGCTCAGTATTCCTTGCAACATGAAATTGCGCAGATGTGTCCTCTCGGAACCCATGTCACAGTAGTGCCTTGCATCCAGAAACTGTGCAGTATTGCCTCCCAACTGCCCAGGTTGCACTACACTCAGAAACTACGTAGAGGTGTCCTCCCAGGATCCCCATCCCACAACAGTGTCATGTGCCTCAAAACTGCGTAGTGTTTTCTAAGCTTCCTCGTCTGTCTTACACTCAGAAACTGCGTAGCTGGGCCTCCCAGGGCCTCATTCTAGCAGCTGTCACTGCCTGCTAAAACAACGTTGATCTATCTCTAAGTGACTACAAGAAAATGTGGCAGAATGAGATCACTCCCAAGGGATTGAGGAGAAGGACCAAGAGACTAAGTGATGGCAAAAGATCATGACCACTTGCAAACATTGTCGGATGCATGATCATCTCGAGGGTAAGTATGGTAAGTAAAGAACACCTTTCGAAGTGCACCTCTTAGTTGAGTTTGCAGGAATACTTGTCATTGTCATATCATCCTGTCTTTAGTAACATGCATGTGTGTAAACACAAAAAAGTCATTTCATGTATTTCCTCTACATGTCTTGCTTCCTTTGCACTTATTTGACCAAATGTTGTCTTGAGCATGTTGATTTCTATGGCATGCTTGCAACCTTGTTCTTCTGATGCTGAAGGTTTGTCTTTGTGTGTAAGAGTTGTGTTCTCTATGTAAACATCTACCACACTCACACACAAAGTTGTAAACAACGTCGCACAAGTTTCGTCACGGTCGTTCAATGATCTATCTCAAGTGTCGCACTTGTCACTCTTAACCTTTAGACAATCACACTGAGACATGTTGTCTTGTTAGTTTGAAGTGTCTGGTCGTTGAGTCATGTTGAGTGTGTGTTCGCAAGGTCATGTACACACACATTCACTCACTCACACCATTAGCCATTTTTTTGAAGATATGTCAACCAAACCACCCTCCATCAACCAAACCTCCACTAAGTTGCACTGCACAATCTCAGCCTTCAGTGACCAAGCATTATTGCCCAGAACTGCACAGAACTTGAGGCTACCCTCCAAGCAATCTGCACTATGCAATTCTGGAATCAACCCAACTGACTGTGAGCTAGAACAATGCAGAAGTTGCCCAAGAATCCATCTTAGTCTGTGCTTCCTGCATGCCTATCCATTAAGCCTCCTGCTGGTCAATCGAAGAATTTGACTTGAGAAGTGACCCAGGGTTGCACTCATCTCCAACTATGTAGAAGTTGTATAGCTTTCTTTCCTGCACTGCCTGAAGAAACCGCGCAGACATGAGGGACAAGCACCTGTTTCCTGTCACTGTATTGTCTCAGGAAATTACGTATTTTTGTCAGGCAATCCTCTTGTTCACTTGCTCTCCACTCCTCCTAAAAATTGCATAGTTTTCATTGACATTCCACCCACTTCTTGACATCTCGCTTAGCCCAAAATATGCGTAGTCATGTCCTACTTGACTACCTCCCAGAACTACACAGTTTTGACCAACAAGCTCCTGCAGCCTGATCTCGACATCTTGCTGAAAAATGCGTAGTTTTCACTGTCACTGCTTTCTACTACCCGCACTTCCTCCCCCAGAAAAACTGTGCAATTCTTCCTCCCTACTGATCCATCTCCTATAGATTTCATTGTTGTCCCGGACTGCTCAACCCAGCCTCTCAGTGACCTCTGCATGATTTTTCTCGATAGTGTCCCGAAGCCTCGCATCTTGGCCTGACATGTGCTCTGCATTGTTTCAGAGCCTTGTCCTCTCTCTTGGTCACCTGCACCTAGAAACGAAAGATAATGCATCATGGTAGACTAGGGGACTTTTGGATTTGATGTCGTATCGTCATGAGTGATTGCAAAAATAGGTACATGGATGAGACATGGCGCAACGATGAATGAGATGAACAAGGAGCACATGCTAGAAGACTTGATCGCAATTGGACGAACACACGAAGCATACCAAATAGAAAGTGAAGGAGACACATGCACATGCATGAACCATCAAGAGAACACCAAGACCATTGAAGACTTTGCGCACTTTTCCATGTGGAGGTGAAACTATGGTACACCACAAGCACACTCATCACTCAGCAACACAACATCTCAACATCAACAACACAACCAACATGTGCATACCAGCAGTGTCATGTCAAGTTGTGTCATGAGTTGCCTCAGCCACATCATTACTTTGGGCCATACTTGTGTAATCAATGTAATGTAACGTGGAAGTCCAAGAGACCCATAGATGAAGTTAAAGAATCATGTAAGTTGAACAAGCATGAGGGAAGTCGAAGAGTCACAAGGGTCAGTTTCACTCTTGGCTATATATACCCCTCATTTGTACATGCAAAGGAATTTTCACCTTGGCTCCTCCCACATAGCCTTGAGAGTCTGTAATCTTTTCTTTAAGGAGTGAGCAGTGGCTCCAATGCTTCACTAATGGGGTTGATGTTTGGTGTACGAATGTGTCTTGGAACTTTCACTTAATTTAGAAGCCTGTCACAGGCCATCACATTTCTATGCATGTGTTGTATTCATTTGTAAGACTATTCTTTAAAAAATTGTGATTCAAGTTTGCTTAACTTGTACTAGGATAGTGGAACTACTTCTGTTATTCGAGTGCATATACTATTGGATATGTGTTGTAATGGTTTCTATTGTTGTCTCGTTTGAGTGGACTACTCCATTGGACACTAGACAGATTCATACTTGTATATTTGTTATAACGACCGTCACACTCATGTGGACTACTCCCCTGGGTGTCATACGTGTATCTGTTTTCCTTTGTGTATGTGACTGCTGCATTCGTGTGGACTACTCCACTGGAAGTTGTGCAGATCCTGTTGTGTGGTGTGTCTCTACCTGAGTTGGGACTACTCACTTTCGACTTGGGACTCACTCTCACCCTCCCCCTCTACAATGAAAGAACTTTGACACAAGTGACGCTAAGCACTCACCAGGCACACGAACCTCGTTGTTTGAAGACTAAGTATACCACTCTCATGTGCTGACAAGAAAGAGCTAAGGAATATCTTTAAGATATTGGCAACTGGTCCATCATACCAGATGGGAATCCTACACCAAAATATGTGAGGTCTAGTTGGGACTTCATACTGGGGAGATCCCTTGAATGCTGGCGGGTCTAGCACCATCAACAGATCTACTTTTCTTCAAAGAGGATTGGGAAAAAGCCTCTTCCTAGAGAGAGAGAGAGAGAGATTTCCTTTAATCCAAGAGCTTAGAGTTCTCGTAAAGGTCCATATACCTATAAACTAACCAATTTGATCCCAATATGCTAAGTTCTAGATTGAGATATATCCATGAAGACTTTTGGGATCTCATCTAGTTTCCACACAAATATGGAGGGAGCAAATTTACTGGTCGAGGAAGGGAAATGACTAGATATTTAAAAGCAACAATGGCATTGGGGGACAAACCCCTTTTGAAGTGGAAGCCATAGACATTGACTTGAACCAAAAGAAGTAATAGAGATTGCACGTCAAACCCTAGCAACAAATATACATCACATTTTATTCTCTAGTGAAGATGATCCTTGAAATAAGTAGATTTGGAAGCATGTCAATGGTAATTTCCAATGTTGATAAACACTAAGATTGTCTCTAATTCTTATAATAATAACCAAATTATTAAGACAAACTACACAAAAGAAATCTTATAATTGGTGTGATCTGTAAACTGCCATGGATAGTTCGTCACAACATATTAGATAAAACTATACTTAGAATCTAAAATCTACACCATGAGGGTTAATTTCTCAAATTTATGGATTTACTAATTACTGTGTTATGTTGATGCATGCAATGGATAAAATAAATAAAAAATAGAGGACAACAAAATAAAACTCACAAACCACAAGTTAACACAAGATATAACTAAGGAAACCCTTTTGGGAGAAAACCCAGCGACAAGGCGAGGCTACTCTGCTCTCTTTCTCGAAATGGAAAATGGATAAAGTACAAAGTGAGGCCTACGGCTTGTGGGCTGCTACAATGCACAAACCCTCTCTATTTTCTCTCTCCTTATCCACTCTTGGCTACTTTGCTCATCTATGTAACAAATTGCACTCGAATAGAATGAAACCCCTTTTCCTCCTTGTGACCTATTTATAACACAACTTGATAGGCTATTGGTCGTTAAGTTTGATTCTTGAAGCTTAGTCGTCCCACAAAGAGACATTTTATCCATATTAAAATGATAAAAGTTGCAAAATGAGAGATGCACTAATGAGAAGATAACTTTTGAAATTGCATTAGAGGGAAGCTTCCCTTCGTATGGTTTCTAGTCATTTGTCTTTGCAATTTATATTGTATATACGTACTAGATACTAAGATTTATCTTTTCTTCATATTAACTATGAACAACGTCTCCTTGTGGGATGACTGAGTGGTTGGAACAATGAGATGTTATCCTCTCTACCTGGTTTTGAATCCCACACGGGGACATCTTTGGCTCCTTGTGATAAGGGTCAAGGAGTAGGCTCCCCCACCTTAGTAAAGGGTCAGGGAATAGGCTCCCCCACCCTAGTGGAGTCTCAACTCTTACTAAATCATAAATTTTGGTGTTATAGTAATGACAATTAGGTTTGGTCTTAGGCCTCACCCATATTACTATAATTTAGTATTAAAAATTTTATATACTTCAAAAGTAAAGAAAAGAAAAAGACTTGATTTCCCAATGCCCTATGAAACTCTATATCATTTTTAAATTTTTGTGTAAATAATATGAGTTTTTGATTTTCTGGTTTTTTTTGTATTTTACAATTTTTTAAATAGAAAAAAATTAAAATAAAAGAATCAATCCGCATTCTAAATTATTAATTTTCATGATAACATGATATCTGTAAATCCTTATCTTTAAAAAACCATTTTTAAAGATAGCATTTTTAAGGGAAAAATTAAAATAAAATTATACTTATAATATTTTTGAAACTTAAAAGTTAAATATTTTATTTTTTATTTTTTTTCAAAATTATAATAAATTCAAATAGATATGATTTATTTTGAAATGGAAAATAAATTTATAAATAAATAAATAATATATTCAATTATAATTTTATAGATTAAATGATTTTTTTGGTATTTTTCTGGGTTAATTTTAATCAAAACCAGTTAAGATTTTTAAAAGCTTGAGTTTAAGTTGTTTAATCTATAGAATTTGAGTGCTCTAGGGTTTTTCAGGTGCTAAATCTATTTATGCATTCACAAATGTATTTTAAACATAAGAAATTCACAATCTTGCTTGAAATTGTATTGTTACATTTCAGTGAAAAAAAATATTTTGTCTATAAGATAGACTATGCCATTTAAAATAAAGTTATTTTAGTTAATTTTTATGATTTTTTTAAAGTTAATGTGAGATGTATAATGGGGTAAGTGTTTTGATGCTTATCATGGATAGAAGCTTATTCATCTACCAATGATTTAATTTTATATGGTTGAGTTAGTATGTAGGTAATTTTGACAAAATAATTTATTATTATTTTAATGGCACGAGAATTTTTGAAATGGCACAAATGAGTTATGTTTCTCAATACTTGAACCCACCTTCACATTCATAAATGCCTCAAATAGGTTAATTACAACATGTTAAGTAATCTTGAAATCATTTTAAGATTTTTTTATTTTATTAAATGTGATGATGATGATGATGGTGGTTAACGTCCACTGAGACCAAACATTGGTCTGACCTAAAGAAACAAATTATTTAGTTTGATTTAAGATTTTATTCCTATGCTCAAAAAGCTTAGAAAGAAGCCTCCCGAGCTCACTATAATTTTGACAACTTTAAAGGCTAGGAAGGTCAGTATTGCAACAAAGATTTTGAGACTGAGATCTAATGTGGTTGTACGCGAGCACTCTAAGAGGAAGTGATTTTCATCCTGGATGCTCGTATTCTCGCAGAGATGGCAAAACCTTTCCATCCATGGTGTTTTAGGAACTGCCCAACGACCCGTTTCACTATGGAGCTCATGAGAGTTCATTCTAATCTTGGCTATATTAATTTTATTCTTTGAGCTAGTTAAAA